>NW_025560480.1:0-39788 GCF_020424385.1 Procambarus clarkii
CATGGGTTGACATTTAGGGGTGAGATAGGTTACATTGAGTTAATTAGGTAGCACTTAGTTTTAATCTTAAACTGGTTGGGAGAGGTACATGCAGTCTTTAACAAAATTGGGAAGGTCATTCCACATTCTAGGTCTCTTGATTTGTAAAGCATTTCTAGTTTGACTAAGTCGTACTCTTGGAATATCAAATAGGTATCTGTTTCTGGTGTGGTGCTCATGGGATCTGTTACAACCTTCTAGGAAGCTTTTAAGGTCCGGATTGACATTACAGTTCAGAGTTTTATATAAAATACACATGAGAGGATGTGCAGTGACTTAATATCTAACATATTCAGAGATTTGAGTAAGGGTACCAAGTGATGTCTGGGGCCAGAGTTAGATATTGTCTTAATAGGAGCTTTGTGTTGAGTAATTAGAGGACGTAAATGATTTAGGGTAGTAGAACCCCAAGCTCAAATACCATAGTTGAGATAAGGATAGATGAGAGAGTAATAGTGTGTTTTTCTGGGGGGAGCCCCGTCAGCTCCCCGGAGCTTTACCGGCTGATATGCTAATGTCAGACTTTGGCATCAGTCATGTGTATGGAGTTCTAGGGCCTACCGGGGACCACGGCCAGAACCTGGCCCCCTCAGAGAGGCAAGGGGAGCAATGGCCTATAGAAACCCCCGTGTGGTTGGAAGCATTCTATGTCTGCCATCGACCGGGTCAAGCATCCAGAAAGGTAAGCATTCCAAAACAAACCCTTATTCTGGTGAAAATTGCTACCTAAAGCCGAACTAGTGGATAGAACTCTTCAACAGAAAACAAGGAAACTAGTGATGACGTCATACGTCACCGCGCCGCTCTCTGCGCAGCTCCCCCCTCCCCGGGAGGGGAAGGGGGAGCCCCAGACCTCCCACGCCGGCTACCCACCCATAAGTTCTTCGGCTGATGCTATAGACAACGGTTATGTGCTCCGGCTCCAGTGGTTGTTTCAGCACTGTACCTAGAGTGTGGTGTCTGTTTTCTAGGTGGTGCGTGAGCCGGGAGTGATTCTCCAGTACTCGGGCTGCATGCGCCTAGGGTTCCCTTCCCTAGGTGCCCTGTAAGTACTGCCCTTGGGGCTTGGAGTCACCTTCCACAAGTTCCTTGGGTCCTGCTCCTGCTTGGCCGTTTACTGCTTGGTTTTCGGCCGCTCTTTGTGTGCTCGGGTGTTCTGTCTCCCTTGTTCGCCTTAGAGTAAGGGGCAGTTTTTGCACTGGTGGGGCGCAGGGTACTGTGCAGCTTGTCTTTACCAATCATAGCGGCCGGCTCTGTTCCGCTTGGGTACGCTGTCCTCTTGCGGGGTTTTCTTTTTCTTTTTGTTTATCTACCTGGTGGGGGTCTGCCTTCGTTCTTGCCCCTTGGTGTCCCTTGTGTTCTGAGTATTTTCTGGTGGTACCCCCTGCTAGGTCCCCGTGAGTGTACACGTCCCGGAGGTTCAGCTCTTAGAAAGTTGTTTGGTAGCTTTGGGTGCCGGTTAGCAGTACCCTGCCTGGGATTACCTAAGCGCGAGTCCTCTTATAGTAAACGCTCAGGACCCTGGGAAACCCCTGGGGGCGCGCGGGTTCGATGGATGTGACCCCAGAGTCCCCCCCTCGCTTCCAGCGAGTTTGAGGGTTGCTCTCACCCTTTGTCTCTGGGTGACTCTCTGTTTTGCCTCCGTCTGCTGCCTGTGGGGTCGGTGACACCTTCAACCCGGAGTCCTGCGAGTTTGGTTGCTCGTTGTGGCTCGGTTACCCAGTTGTGCTAACAAAGCAGGTGCGGGCAGCAGGGGCGGTGGCAACGTTCTCGTGGTTTCCTCCCCGGGAGCCCCGGGGCTGCCCCTTTGTAGTTCGTTTTGGGACTTGGGGTGTTGGTTGCTTCGGTTCCATCCACGCCCCCTTGTCTTTCCCCTGGATCACCCTTCCTGCCTGCATCCGGTTCCTTACCGTCTGTAGGTTCGGGGCGGGGTTTTTGATGGTGTTGAGACTGGCAGTCTCGGGAAATTCCCCTTCCGGGGTAGTGACGGGGGCATTTGAGCCTGTTCCTCCAGCCGTGTTGTATGAGTCTGCCAGTGGGCTCCCTTCCTTAGTGTTTTCACGGCTGCCCCGGTTTTCTGGTACGGCCGGGGCTTTGGGGGAACGGCTCGGCCCCGGGGCCTGTCGTGTAGGTTCCCGGGGCTGGGGAGGGGCTGACTTGGGGGGCCTTGGCCCCGTTGGACCCCGTGGGAGTTTTTATCCCCCTCTAGGCGGGGCTTGTGGTTACGCGGAGTGGGGTCTTTCCTCCCCACTCGCCGTACGTGCTGTTGGGCGTCGGCCCCTCCCCGGGCTCGGTTCCTTGGCCTTTGAGTCGGTTGGTTCCGTCCTGTGGGTGGATGTTTCCTCCCACCCCTTTTTGGGACGGTGTTTTCGTCATGTTCCCCGTTTGATGGGGTTCTGCGTGACTTCTGATCTCGGGTTCGCCTGCGCCTTCGTGTGCCTTCAGGACTAGTGTTGGCTTCTGTGTTCTCAAGGGTACGGTAAGGTTTTTCGCTACTTCCCGCATTATTGGAACGTCTGTCGGCTCCTCATCCTTGTCGCCATGTTGGGCTCCTTGTCGCCCTGTTTGGGCTCCTTGTCGCCCTGTTTGGGCTCCTTGTCGCCCTGTTTGGGCTCCTTGTCGCCCTGTTTGGGCTGGGCTCCTTGTCGCCCTGTTTGGGCTCCTTGTCGCCCTGTTTGGGCTCCTTGTCGCCCTGTTTGGGCTCCTTGTCGCCCTGTTTGTTTGGGCTCCTTGTCGCCCTGTTTGGGCTCCTTGTCGCCCTGTTTGGGCTCCTTGTGTTTGGGCTCCTTGTCGCCCTGTTTGGGCTCCTTGTCGCCCTGTTTGGGCTCCTTGTCGCCCTGTTTGGGCTCCTTGTCGCCCTGTTTGGGCTCCTTGTCGCCCTGTTTGGGCTCCTTGTCGCCCTGTTTGGGCTCCTTGTCGCCCTGTTTGGGCTCCTTTCTGGGGGGAGCCCCGTCGGCTCCCCGGAGCTATCCCAGGCTGATATGCTAATGTCAGACTTTGGCATCAGTCATGTGTATGGAGTTCTTAGGCCTACCGGGGACCACGGCCAGAACCGGGCCCCCTCAGAGAGGCAAGGGGAGCAATGGCCTATAGAAGCCCCCGTGTAGTTGGAAGCATTCTATGTCTGCCATCGACCGGAACAGGCACCCAGAAAGGTAAGCGCCCCAAAACAAACCCCTATTCTGGTTAAAATTGCTACCTAAAACCGAACTAGTGGATAGAACTCCCCAACCGAAAACAAGCAAACTAGTGTGACGTCACACACTGCCGCGCCGCTGTCTGCGCAGCTCCCCCCTCCCCGGGAGGGGGAAGGGGGAGCCCCAGACCCCCCGCGCCGGCTACCCACACCTCAGTTCTTGAGGCTGATGCTATAGGCGATGGTCGTGTGCTCTGGCTCCGGTGTCGCTACTGCACTGTGCTTTGAGTGTGGTGTTAGTTTTGTGGGTGCGAGAGCCAGGAGTTATCTTCAGTACTCGGGCTGCATGCGCCTAGGGCTGCCTTCCCTAGGTGCCCTGTAAGTACTGCCCTTGGGGCTTGGGGCCACCTTCCACAGGCTCCTCGGGGTCTGCCTCTGCTGGTCCGTTTTACCTTTCGGTTTTTCGGCCGCCTGTTGGGCTCTTGGGTGTTCTGTTCTCCCTTGTTACCGGCAGGTAAGAGGCAGTTTGCACTGGTAGGGGCGCAGGGTGCTGCTCAGCTTGTATTTCCCGACATCGCGGCCGGCTCTGTTCCTTGGGGTTCGCTGTCCTCTTGCGGGGTTTTGTTTTTCTTTTTGTTTTTGCCTGGTGGGGGGTTCTGTCATTTTATTCAGTTTGTTTTTGCCCTTCCACTGTTCTCCTCGGTGGCGCCCCCTGCTAGGTCCCCGTGAGTGTACACGTCCCTGGGGTTCAGCTTTAGAAGTTTGCTTGGTAGTTTTGGGCGCCGGTTTGCAGCACCCTGCCTGGGACTACCTGAGCGCGAGTCCTCTTAAAGTAAACGCTCAGGACCCTGGGAATCCCCTAGGGGGCGCGTGGGTCCGATGGATGTGACCCCGGAGTCCCCACTCGCTGTGTGCGAGTTTGAGGGTTGCTCGGTCCCCTTGTCTCAGGGTGACCCTCATTGTTTTTGCCTCTGCCACGCTGCCTGTTGGGTCGGTGATACTTTCGACCCTGAGTCCTGTGAGTGTTGCTGCTTGCTTGTGACTCAATTTACCCAATCCTCTGATGATTCTATTCGGGTACAGGCGGCACGTGCGTTGCAGTCTAGGTTTCGTCTGTTGCAACGCGCTCGGTTGGTTGCTTCCCCGGATGCCCCGGGGCTGCCCCGCTTTGCTTTTCGAGACCCGGACTTGGGGGTGGGGGTCGCTTCGATCCTGGTTCAGTCCGCACCTCCTCGTCCTTCCCCTTCTGTTCGTTCTGGTCCCCCGCCCCTGCTTCCGGCCCCGAAGCGTCTGAGGGTTTCGGGGTCGGAGCAGGGGTTACTTGATCTCGAGACTCGGGCAGCTTCGGGGGTTGCCCCTTCCGGGGGGGCGGCAGAGGCATTCGAGTCTTGTCTCCCGGCCGAAGCTTCAGGGTCTGACCAGTGGGCCCCCCTTCCTCCAGCTTTTCCGGCTGCTCCGTCCTTGTCTTGTGGGGTCGGGGCTTGGGGAGAGGACTCGGCCTCGGGTCCTGTGGTGACGGACCTCGAGGCTGGGGAGGGGCTGACTTGGGGGCCTTGGGCCCCGCTGGACCCCGCCTGGGTTTTTCTTCCCACTGAGCGGGGCTTATTGTTACAAGGAGTGGGGTTTTCTTTCCCCCCCTCTGCGTACGAGTTGGATTTGGTGTCGGCCCCTCCCCGGGTACGGTTCCGTGTTCCCCCGGGTACGTCGGTTCCGTCCTTCCGGAGGTTTTCGGCTTATCGCATCCAACCTGGTGTGGTGCGAGCGGCCTTTGCAGCTTACCTCCTGCGTGACCCGGATTATGCCTCGGAAATGGATCCGTCCACGTTCAGGTTTGGGACTTCGTTCCCTTTCTGGCTCCGTTACGAGGTTCCGGAGTCGTCCTGGCTAGCAGACTGCCCCTTGTTTGGTCTGGATTCCTGGCATTCCTTCTGTCGTTCCCGCACGCTGGAGTGGCGGGAAGCTTCCACGGTGCTTCAGGTTTTCCTGGGGGTGAACTTGAGTACCTGAATGAGTGCTTGTTTGCCCCTGCCCTTCCCCGCGATGTGGGCGTTATTCAGCTCCATGTGCAGGTTCCCTCCCTTTCGGCGGCGCTCGTGGCGGAGGACTTGCGCGCTCGGGGCCTTTTGTGTTCGGCCTTGCGGTTCTTTTCCCTCCTGGAGCTGTCTTCGGATTGGCTCGTGGAGGATGTGGGGACGCTTGGGTCCGTCCCGGGGTCCGGCACCTTGTCCTCGGCTGCGCGTTCGTCGGCTGCCTTGTTGAAGCTGTTCACGCCGATTTTGCGGGATGCGGTTTCCCTGTTCTATGCTTCCCGTCTCGCGTGTCGGCAGGCGGTGCTGGGTTCCTCCGTGGAATCTGCTTGGGCTCTGGCTCTTAGGCGTTCTTCACCTTTTTGTCCTCTCCTGTTTGGGGAGTCGGCCGTGGCGCAGTTTATTCAGGCTGCGTCGGCGGCTTGTCGTCCGATGTCGGACTTGTTGGTTTTCCGGGGGTCCCGGGGTGGGTCTTCCCGGAAAGGTCGTGCCAGGGCTCGGGGTTCCTCTCGTCGTGGTAGGCCTCTGGTGTCAGGTTTGGGGTTGGCTCCTCCTGCGGACCCTCCCTCGTCTGGTCGGCGCGGTGTTCGCGCTGTGCGGGGTTCTGGGTCTCGTAAGGGTCGCCGGCCCTTTCGCGGTTTGCCCCTTTGACGGGGCGATGGGGGGGCGGCTTGCGCTGTTCGCCCGCGCCTGGTCCCACGATTCGTGGGCCTTTCGGGTCGTGTCTCGCGGCCTGCGGTGGCGTTGGGTGGCCCCTCCCCCCTTTGGGGGGTCGGGGCTGGCAGGGCAGGCTTCTTCCCCTGCGCTCTGTCGAGTCGTCTTGGAGTGGGTACGCTTGGGCGTCGTCGAAACGACGTCGTCCCTCAGATGGGTTTCCCGTCTGTTTCCGGTTCCGAAACGGGACTGCGCGGACCTGCGGTTCATTCTGGACTTGTCCCGTCTGAACCCCTGGGTTCATTGCCCCTCCTTTCGGATGACTACGCTGTCTCAGGTTCGGCTCCTCTTGGAGCCGGGAGCTTGGATGGTGTCCCTGGACCTCCGGGACGCTTATTGGCATGTCCCGATTCATCCGCGGTTCAGGGACTGGCTCGGTTTTGTAGTGGGGCGTCTGAGTTACCGCTTTCGTTGTCTCCCGTTCGGGTTGAACCTGGCACCTCGCGTGTTCACACGCCTTACACGGGTTGTGGTGGCTCGTTTGCGTCTCCTAGGTGTTCGGGTGTTGGCCTACCTCGACGACTGGCTGGTTTGGGCTCCCAGCCAGTCAGCTTGCTTGCTAGCCAGGGATTTGGTTCTTTCCCAGCTCGCCGGGTTCGGGTTCTTGGTGAACTGGAGGAAGTCCCATCTGGTTCCCTCTCAGGTTCGGACTTGGCTGGGTCTCGTGTGGGACTCTCGAACCGCCTCCTTGTCTCTCCCTCCGGAGTCTCTCCTGCGGCTGCGGTCCCGCCTTCGTCTGTTTCTGGAGGGCCCTCGGGTCACCCGGCGGTTGCTCGAGGGGCTGTGCGGGAGCCTGAACTTCGCGATGGTGGTCTACCCGCCGGGTCGGGTTTGGCTTCGACGGCTGTTCTGGTTCCTTCGGGGTTCCCCCTTCCGCCTCTCTCGCGATCGCAGAGTTCGACCCCCGGGGGACTTGCGTCGGTTGCTGCGTCACCGGCTTCCTCTTCGGGTTTTTCGGGGTTCAGTGCCTTGGCGCCTACCCGAGCCCTCGCTCGATGTGTACACGGATGCGTCGTCTCTCGGCTGGGGTTTTGTGACCAGTGCTCACCAGGCCGGCCAGGGGCGTTGGGATCCGTCCTTCCGTCGAGCTCACAGTACGGTGCGGGAGTTCGCGGCAGTGTGGTTTGCTCTGGGGAGGATTCGGGTGGCCCGCGGATCGACGATTCGGCTCCATTCGGACTGCTCTCCGGTGGTTCATTGCCTGAACCGCGGGGGTTCGATGCGGTCCTTGTCTCTTTGGGGTTGGTCGCTTCGGGTGACTCGTCTGCTGAGTTCTCGGGGTTTGGCTCTCCTGGCGGTTCACGTACGGGGCGTGTCCAACGTCTTGGCCGACGCCCTGTCTCGCTTCGTTCCCCTCTCCACGGAGTGGACGGTCGACGACGAGTCCTTCCGTTGGCTTTGCCAGACGTTCGGGCGCCCCGAGGTGGACCTCTTCGCGTCGGCGTGGTCGCGGCGTCTTCCCGTTTATGCGGCGCCCTTCCCCGATTGCGAGGCCGTCGGGGTCGATGCCTTTCGGCTCGACTGGTCGAGGTGGGGGTTCCTGTACCTCTTTCCCCCGGTTCGGCTGTTGCTCCAGGTCCTGACTCGCTTAGAGACTTACCGGGGGAGAGTTGTCCTTCTGGCCCCTTGGTGGCCGGCCCAGCCTTGGTTTCAGGCGCTGGTTGCTCGGTGTCCGAACCCGAGGGTTTTCCCGCGGCTCCGCCTCTTTCAGCAGATCGGGCCGGTACGTCACGTAGCTGGTTCGATCTTCTCCTCGAGTCTTCGCGTATGGTTTTTTTGACTCGAGTCTATCATCATCTCTATGGTGATCAGGTGGCCTCCTTGTTGGTGTCCCACCTGAGGGCTTCTTCTCGGCGGCAGTATGAAGTTTCCTGGCGGTCCTTCCGTTTCTTTTTGCGTCTTCGTCGTGTTAGCTCCTTGTCTGTTCGGGTGGTCTTGTCCTTCCTCTCGTGGTTGTTTCAGGACCGTCATCTTATGCCTAACACTGTCGCTTCGTATCGTGCGGCGCTGGCGGAGCCGCTTCAGCTTGCTTTCGGTATCGATGTTACGTCTGCGCCGTTTCGCAAGCTGTCTCGTGCATTGTTTCACCTCCGGCCTGCTCATGCGTCGCCTGAGCCGTCCTGGTCTTTGGACAGAGTGCTCGCTTTCCTTTCATCTCCTCGTTTCGTTGTGGCCCCTTCGGTCCAGGATTGTTTTTCCAAGGCACTTTTCTTGTTGGCTTTGGCCTCTGGGGGTCGGGTAGGGGAGCTTCATGCTCTCCTCCGGCGCAGGGGTTTCTGCTCTTTTGGTCGTGGTGATAGTTTTGTTCGTTTGCAGCCGTCTCCTTCTTTTCTGGCGAAGAATGAGACTGCTGCGTTCCGGAGGGGTCCATGGGTGGTTGATGCTTGGTTGGTCAGGCCGGGGGTGCATCATGTTTTGTGTCCGGTTGCGGCGCTTCGCCGTTATTTGCGCGCCACAGCTTCTGTGTCCGGGGACGCGCTGTGGGTTGATCCGGTTTCCCTTCTTCCCTGTTCGCGGGTTCGGGTCTCTCAGGTCGTCCGCAGGGTTATTAGGTCTAGCCAGCCTGCGGTCTATCCCCGTGCCCATGACGTTCGTAAGTTCGCGGCTCTTGCTGCCGTCTTTGGGAATATGTCTTGGTCTGATATTCGGGCGCGGGGATTTTGGCGGTCGAACAGGGTCCTGGCTGCTCGTTACCTTGTGAATGTCCCTGGCCCTCGTCGGGCCTGTGTTGCTTTGGGTCGGCGGTTGCAGCCAGTTGTCTCGGCTTCGAGTTGAGGGGTGAGCGACGACCGCCTCCCGGGTAAGTCCCTCTTTTTCTGTCTGTGGGTAGTTAGCTCCGGGGAGCCGACGGGGCTCCCCCCAGAAAACCAGCGTTGAATGTAATGAAACGCCATTTTCTGGGTGAGTCCCGGAGGCTCCCCGGCATCCCTCCCTCCCTCCGGTCGGCGGTTTTTCGCGTTTTTGACATCCAGCCTCAAGAACTGAGGTGTGGGTAGCCGGCGCGGGGGGTCTGGGGCTCCCCCTTCCCCCTCCCGGGGAGGGGGGAGCTGCGCAGACAGCGGCGCGGCAGTGTGTGACGTCACACTAGTTTGCTTGTTTTCGGTTGGGGAGTTCTATCCACTAGTTCGGTTTTAGGTAGCAATTTTAACCAGAATAGGGGTTTGTTTTGGGGCGCTTACCTTTCTGGGTGCCTGTTCCGGTCGATGGCAGACATAGAATGCTTCCAACTACACGGGGGCTTCTATAGGCCATTGCTCCCCTTGCCTCTCTGAGGGGGCCCGGTTCTGGCCGTGGTCCCCGGTAGGCCTAAGAACTCCATACACATGACTGATGCCAAAGTCTGACATTAGCATATCAGCCTGGGATAGCTCCGGGGAGCCTCCGGGACTCACCCAGAAAATGGCGTTTCATTACATTCAACGCTGGTTTTTTGGGCTCTTTGCTTCTTTGGCCGGTTTTATTGTTCCTGCTTCCTCTTTTGGCTACTTTTCTCGTGCAGTAGTCCTGGCTGGCGCCTTCCCGCAGGGAGGGTGTGCGGTTCGGGCAGCGTGTTATGCGCATGCGCCGTGGAGTTTGTTTTGGTCTGGGCGGTGTTTCAGTGCTGGTGTTTTGCGCGCTTTTTGCTACAGAGCTTCGCCTCTCGTTCTTCTCCCTGGCTGCGGTATGTGTCCCTTCGCCGGGGGTGTCCTGGTTCCCAGTTGTAGGGAGGACACCGCGGTTTTCCCTGTGTCATGGGTGTGGACCACCTCCTTCGCCTCTCCCTGCTCTCCTGCGTTTTGGCAGGGTCCGGCTCTGGCGTCTTCACCTGGCGGTGCTCCCAGGTTCTTCTGGGCACGGTTGAGTCGTGTCAAGTTCGTGCCCCCGTTCGCCAGGCGAGTTTCTGCGGTCTGGCGTCTTTTGGCCGGGCGCTGGATGCGGAGTTGTTTATATACCTGTCTTTATTTAGGTATATTTTTGTACGACTGAGACCGTTCGCACACCAGTGACTGTCCCTTTTTCAACCCTTCCTGTCCCCCTCATGTGCATGTCCAACCCATGCTGGAGTCATTCAGGGGACCCTCCTTTTTTAATGTTGTGAGGTGTGGGGGTTGTAGGGTTGGTTCTGTACTCACCTGGTAAGGCTCCTGGCTGTGCTTGCAGGATTTGAGCTCTGGCTCTTGGGTCCCGCCTATCTGGTAGTACTTGCGGGATAGTACCAGTGGAGTGCAGTGGTGCTATTGGCACATTTGGGGAACACTGTATTACCATCAGAGGTCTGTGCTTGTTACACGACCTACTTGCGAGCATAAGCCTTCTTGCTGGTTCGTCCGTGGACTTCCAGGGCGCACTAGCCTGTTTTCGTATGGCAGTTCCGGCCCGTCCTGGTTGTGGGGGTATGTGGGCCGGTGGACTGCTCCTAGCAGCTGCCTGTTGGGCCACCCTCTGGCCGGTCTAGCCTGGCCTTGGGCCGGGCTTCAGGTGTAGGCCTGGTCGAAGAGCTCCCAGTACCTCATCCAGCAGGTATCGAGCGGGGTTTCTCCGCCGTCGGTCGCCTGGTGCAGGTTTCTGGGCCTGCGGGGTTTTGTCGTGTCTCCGTTGGCCCTGTCTGGGGTCTGCCTGCTCCGTTCTCTGCCTTTGCAGAGGGGAGTTGCTATTTACATGTTGCATGTTGCAGTGGTGCCTGTTGCTGCTGCTGCACGTGTGCATTGGTACCGTGTTTCACGGTGGCGTGTCCTTGTTCCTGTGTCCGGTTGTGGAGTGGCACTTTGCTGCCGTTTTGTGCCTGGGGATTGCGTGGGGTTTTTTCTGTCCCTGCCTGATTGTCCACCCCTGGTTGTTCTCCTGGTTTTTTTTTGTGCTTCTGCTCTTTCTTCCTGCCTCCTCTGCAGCAGGGATGTTCTGCGTGTGTTCTTAGGCGTTGGTCAGCCTGTGTCCTGTGATGTGCTTCTTTGTCTCGGTCTATTGCAGTTGTTCGTGCCCCTTGGTTCGGGTCCTGTTCTGGCGGCGACCCTTCCGCCGCCTTTGGTTTTCCTAGCTTGCCCTGCCGTTTTTTTTATTTTTTGGGGGGGGGGGGGGGGGTTCTTGCGATGTCTCGCGTCGGACCCGTCGTTTCTGAACTCCTGGCTGGCTTGCATGCTTTGGGGAGTTTTTCGGTTCGGCAGACGTTCCATCTCCTTGTGCCGCCTGGGTTTCGGTGGTCGCGCCCGAGATCTTCTCGCGGCTCCGCCTTTTTCCTGGGCTCGGGGGGGCCTTGTCGGGGCTGCTTATGTTCTGCCTCGTGGTCTCGCCTCCGGTTGGTGGTCGGGTGGCTTCGTGGTAGGTGTCCCACCTGCGTGCTTCTCTTGGCGGCAGTATGGGTATATCTTGCTCCTTCGGTTTTAGCGTTTTGGTTGTTTGATGGCAGCAGTCTCCATCTTTTCTGGCGCGGGGTGGGGCTGCTGCATTCTGGAGGGGTCCAGGGTTTGTTGGTGCTTCGTTGGTCGGGCCGGGGGTGTGTCGTTTTTGTGTTCAGTGGCGGCCCTCCGCTGTTGTTTGCGTGCCACGGCGTTTGGGTCCGGAACGCGTTTTGCGTTGATCCGGTTCTGTTCTTCCCGGTTCGCGGGTGATGGTGTCCCGGGTGGTCAGCCGTGTTCTTGCGGCTAAGCTGCCTGTGTTCTTCCCTCATGCCTGTGGCGTTCGTGGCTTCGCTGCCGTCTGGGCGACGTGGCCTTGCAGTCTTTCGGGCATGGATTTTTGGTGTTCGTGCAGGGGCCTTGCTGCTCGTGGTTCTCGTGTTGTTCCCGGGATTTTCGGGGCTGTGGCGCCTTGGGTTGGCGTTTGCTGCCGGTTGTCTCGCCTCCTTGGGGGGTGCGTGGTGTCCGCCTCCCGGTTTTGTTCCTTTGACCTTCCTCTGTGGGTAGTTAGCTCCGGGGAGCCGACGGGGCTCCCCCCAGAAAACCAGCGTTGAATGTAATGAAACGCCATTTTCTGGGTGAGACCCGGAGGCTCCCTGGCAACCCTCCCTCCCTCCGGTCGGCGTTTTTCGCGTGTTTTGACATCCAGCCTCAGAACTGATGGGTGGATAGCCGGCATGGGAGGTCTGGGGCTCCCCCTTCCCCCTCCCGGGGAGGGGGGAGCTGCGCAGACAGCGGCGCGGTGACGTATGACGTCATACTAGTTTCCTTTTTTTCTGTTGAAGAGTTCTATCCACTAGTTCGGCTTAGGTAGCAATTTTCACCAGAATAGGGGTTTGTTTTGGAATGCTTACCTTTCTGGATGCTTGACCCGGTCGATGGCAGACATAGAATGCTTCCAACCACACGGGGGTTTCTATAGGCCATTGCTCCCCTTGCCTCTCTGAGGGGGCCAGGTTCTGGCTCGTGGTCCCCGGTAGGCCCTAGAACTCCATACACATGACTGATGCCAAAGTCTGACATTAGCATATCAGCCGGTAAAGCTCCGGGGAGCCTCCGGGTCTCACCCAGAAAATGGCGTTTCATTACATTCAACGCTGGTTTTTTGATATATTTAGAATGTGTCCCTGGAAATTCAGCTTGCGGTCAATGAGAACGCCAAGGAATTTGCCATCTACTTTGTTACAAATATGGGTATTGTTAATCCTGAAATTTATTTAATTTGAGGATTTATTGCCAAACAAAATATAGAAAGTTTTGTCAATACTGTATTGAGGGTGAGTTTGTTGGCAGTTAGCCAGTGATGGACTTTATTTAGCTCAGTATTCACTGTGATATTTAGAGCAAGGGGGGTCAGGACTGGAGTAAATGAAGGTCGTGTTGTCAGCAAATAGAATTGTTTGAGATGTTGGAAGGCATTTGGAAGGTCATTAATGTAGATGAGAAAGAGGAGAGGGCCAAGTATGCTGCCCTGGGGAACACCAATGTTGATGGGTAGGGTGGGAGAAATTGAATTATTCACAGAAACATACTAGAGCCTGTCAGTAAGGTAAGGCTTAATGTACTGCATCTCTGACTCCGTAATGTTGTAATTTAAGAAGCAGGTTTTGGTGGTTAACAGTGTCAAAAGCCTTATGCAGGTCTACAAATAACCCAACAGGGAACTCATTTTTATCAAGAGCTGTATACATCAAGTTAATCATACTAATAAGTGCATTGTTAGTGCTTTTTTGGAGTCTGAAGCCATATTGACAAGAGCTAAGTATATTGAGTTTGGCTAGATAAGAATAAAGCTGCTTATAGATTAGTTTTTCAAATATTTTTGACAAGTTTGGCAAATTGATATAGGTCTGAAGTTGTTAACATCAGTAGGATCACCACACTTGTGGACAGGGCTTACTCTTGCTTTTTTTAGAATATCTCTAGAGGTTTGGAGTTCAAGTGACTTGTTGAAGAGCAATGCAATGGCAGGAGCTAAAAATCTGGAGGCTTTTTTGTAAATAAAAGTTGGTATCTCCTCAAGGGCACTAGACTTGGTTTTAATGGGAAGGATTATGTCAGTAACATCAGTGGAATTAGTAGGCATTAGATACAGAGACTGTGGATAGTTACCTGTAAGATAGTCCTAAATAATAATACTGGAAGATGGAATATCATTTGCAAGGGATGACCCAATGGAAGAGAAGAACCTATTGAATTCATGAGCAGTGTCATAGGCTGAAAGCAGACCATCATTATTTGACAGGAGTATTGGTTTGTTATTTAAAATCTTCTTTGATCCCATTATTTGAGAAATTGTGCTCCATGTATTCTTAACACTTTAATGCGCGCGGTACCCGCGAAAAAACTCTGCGCATTGTGCGCGCGGCGTTTTTTTCTCATGAGCGTAAACACCAAACAGTGTGTAATCTTTTCACTCTCCTGACACCAATTCTCGAGCTACATATTTCCTTTTGGTATCAATGTGTTGGCAATAAAATCTCTACAAGATCATATGTATAAAATGTAACCAAAGCATTAGCTATTCCATCACGAAATAAATAAAAACGTAGATCACTTGCCGTCTCGCTGTACGCCCAAACAGCTACAAAATGTTCATATTCTTTTGTTTGTTGTCAGCTCCACATTAGTCTTACAGCGTTAAATTTTATATCACTGAACTCGCAATAAAATTCTCTACACAGACATATGCATATAAATGTAGAATCATGATCGCGGCAAACACAAGAGTGTGTGGAGTGGGCGATTACCCTCGTTGTGTCACCAACTCAATAGTCTCTCCTCTAAGTTACAATACATTGCCGTTTTCTCTTAATAGGCACTGTGCCTATTAGAGAAAACTGAAATTTAATGGCAAACATATTCATACAAACCCCAAGTCGATCGAGTAGTATATACCCACTATAACACGGACCGTAAATGTACGTCGTGATCTGTCAAGCGCTTAAATAAACCGCCCGTACATCCAAGTGAAGATCTCAGAAAAGTGTTAATATTGCCCTTTGTGTGGGTAAATTTATCTTCATAGTATTTCATTTTGGCTCTCCTAATTATTTTAGATAGCAATGATGAGTAATTCTTTGAAAATTCTTTGGAGACGATTCCTAACCTATACTTCTTCTCAAAGTCATGTTTTCTGGGGGGAGCCCCTACGGCTCCCCAGAGCTATCTATGGCTGATATGGATACCCTAACTATTTTGCATCAGTCGATGTGGGTGGAGTTCTAGGCCTACCGGGGACCACGAGCCAGAACCTGGCCCCCTCAGAGAGGCACGGGGAGCAATGGCCCATAGAAATGCACATGTGATTTGGAGCATTCTATATCTGCCATCGACCGGGACAGGCACCCAGAAAGGTATAAGCGCCACAAAACAAACCCCTATTCTGGTTAAACAACAAAATTGACAAACGAGTGGACAGAACTCCCCCAGGAAAACGAACTAACAAGCATGGCATCACGCGAGCCGCGCTGCATGTCTGCGCAGCTCCCCACTCCCCGGGAGGGGGAAGGGGGAGCCGCAGACCCCCGCGCCGGCGATCCCTACCTCAGTTCCTCGGCTGATGGGATCATGCACGGTCCTGGGAAACCCCCCGGGGGCTCTCGGGTCCGATAGTGGAGACCCTTGCGTCCCTTCTCGCTTTGTGCGAGTTGAGGGTTGCTCTGTCCCTTTGTCTCAGGGTGACTCTCCTTGTTTTTGCCTCCGTCATGCTGCCTGTTGGGTCGGTGACACATTCGACCCTTGAGTCCTGTGAGCTTTGTTGCTTGTTCGTGACTCCATTCACCCAGTCTGCTGATGAATTCCCGTGGGTGCAGGCAGCTCGCGCGTTGCAGGGTAGGATGTTGCAACGCGTTCTGGTTTGTTGCTTCCCCGGACGCCCCGATGCTGCCCCGCTTGTATAGGGACCCAGACTTGGGTGGTTTTGGTTGCTTCGGCCTTGGTTCCTTCCACGCCCCCCTTGTTTTTCCCTCTCCTGCTTCCGGCCCCTACGCATCTGCAGGCTTCGGGGTCGGGGCGGGGTTAGAGGTTCTGAGACTTGGGCAGTTTCGGGGGTTGCCCCGTCCGGGGTAGCTGCGGAGGCATTCGAGTCTGTTCCACCGGCCGATGCTCCGGGGTTTTGACCAGTGGGCCCCCTTCTCTTTCAGTTCTCGGCTGCCCCGGCTTTTTCTTGTGAGGCCGGGGCTTTGGAGGTCGACTCGGTCCCGGGGCCTGGTGCAGAGGCTCCTGGGGTTGGGGAAGAGCGGCCTTGGGGGCCTTGGGCTCCATTGCGCCCCGCCTGGATTTCAGTCCTTCTGAGCGGGGCTTACTGTTACGAGGAGTGGGGTTTTCTTTCCCCCCTCTGTGTACGATTTGGGCTTGGGTTCTGCTCCTCCCCGGGTTCGGTTCCGTGTCCCTGTGGTTTCTTCGGTTCCGTCTTCAGGAGGTTTTCGGTTACCCGCATCTCTTCGCCTGCGGTGCGGTTGGCCTTTGCGGCTTCCTCCTGCGTGTCCCGGAGTTTGCCTCCATACTGGTTCCTTCTGTTCTGGACAGGTTGTGCTCCTTGTAGCCGTATGGGCTCTTTGTAGTAGTTTGGGCTCCTTGTCGCCGTTTGGGCTCCTTTGTAGCCGTTTGGGCTCGTTTGTGGCCGTTTGGGCACCTTTGTGGCCGTTTGGGCTCCTTGTAGCCGGTTGGGCTACTTCTCGCCTTGTTGGGCTACTTCTCGCTTTATTGGGCTACTTTTCGCTTTATTGGGCTACTTTTCGCTTTATTGGGCTACTTCTCGCCTTGTTGGGCTACTTCGCACCTGGTTGGGCTACTTCGCGCCTGGTTGGGCTACTTCTCGCCTGGTTGGGCTACTTTCTTTCGCGTCCTGCGCATGCGCCGTGGGAGTTTGTTTTGGTTCCGAGCGGTGTGCACACGTGTTCTGCTCCAATTCTCTCGGGGGGGGGGGGGGGGGGGGCTTCGCCTCTCGTTCTTTTCTTATTCACATCCGTGCCCCGTTGCTTTGGGGGTGTTCTGGGGTGCCGCTGTGTCGAATTTGTGAGGTTTTTCCCTGCGTTCTAGGGTGGGGAGCCTCCTTCGCTGCTCCCATCCTCTCCAGCGTGGGCGCACTGGCCGCCTCCGGCGGATACGGACTTGAACGCTTGCGTCATGGCCCTTCAGGGCCTGTGTTCTGCAGGTGAGTTGGTGCGGTTTTGGCGTCTTCTTCGTCCTGACGCTGTTTTTGTTTTTGGGAGTAGGAATGGGTGTACATGCGTACTTGAGAACGTGGACCGTATCACCCGAGGTGCCTACTGCAGGGCTATTTGCCCATACTGGGCAGCTCTAGTTCTCTCCACCTGATTCCTTCCTCGGTTCACGGGTGTCTGCAGGTGGCCTCTTGTCCCTTCAGAGGCGGTTCCTGCCTGTACTCCTCCTGCCCCTCTCCTATGCTTGTCTACCTTGCTTGAGTTCGGGGCCCCACCTCCACCTTGTTCCGCAGTGCAACGGTGGGGGTACCTGTTTGGTAGTACGTTTTTCCTGTGTCGGAGGTTTTGTGTTCGCCTCTTTGTGTTTGCAGGTTGGGTTCTGCCTGTCGGGCGGATTCTGTGCTTCTTGGACACTCATCTCTGCTCTTGGGGCTGTGTATAGGGTCAGCCCATGTTGGCTGCCTAATGTGTTCCTTTGATTGCCTGTTTCACTGCACACGTTTCTTCTACCATCCCTGTGGCTCAGTTGGGTGCTCGGTTTCCGCCTATGTCCCCTTGTGTGCCACTCGTGTTCGTTTTATCTATCTTCTCTGTCGCTTCCTCGGGGAGTGTGGTGACGTTTTGCTGTGGTTTTGGTACTGCAGCTGCGTGTCGGGGTTGGTTGTGGCGTTATGTTCGGCCCTTCCGTGCTCCCTCTGGGGCTCTCCTTCCTTGCCGGTCTTGCCGTGCAGGGCCTGGTTTTTCCAGGTTCCTTGGTTTCACTAATGAATAACTAATGAATAACATTCCTGAAGAACACAGGCTACAATTCACACAAAAACTACCAGAAATATATGCAGAGTATATAAAGACAGCAACGAACTCTGAACACAACCCAGGGACTGAGAATTTAGAGAGTCAAAGTAGCAATGTAGAAGGGTATAGTGTCGAGGTACACAAAAATGAAGGCAATATTGTAGTGCACACTGGTGATATGAATAAGGAGAGAAAAAATGAGACGAATGAGAACACAAATGAGAAAGACGAAAGCAACAAGGAGAAAGATAAGGGCAATACCGAGAATGAATGCAGAAACGAGAAAGTTGGAACAAAAAACACAGAGGTAGCCAAGTCGTGCACGGGTACAAACAAGAATAATACAATCACAAATGAAAATATTTGCAGGTATTATGCAAAAGGACAGTGTAGATATGGGCCCAGAGGCACGGAATGCTCATTCATGCACCCACGGAAATGCCGAAACTGGTTAGGGAAAGGCAGATGTCGTTTTGATACAGAGTGTAGATATTTTCACCCTAAGCTATGCACACTCTCAATCAATGAGAGGAAATGCTACGATCTTCACTGCCCCGATTTCCACGTCAGAGGTACACAGCGCCATATAAGAGAAGAAGTCCAACATAATAGCCGTGAAAATTTTTTAGAGGCAGGTACAAACAGAGGGAGAAACAGACAGGCAGAAACGTGGCAGGAGTACGGATAGAGAGGGGGAAATGCCCAAGACTGGACTACAGTTCGTCATCAAGCCCACACATACTACACCCCCCAACTACACAGAGACTACCACACTCCCCAGTATCACTTCCAAAACTGGACAAACCATTGCCACAACAACACACCCTGGGTCAGGGTAGAGAGGAGGGAGAACTACCAAAACCTTCCAGAAGTTACACACAATATGGGCAATCATTCATATTTGCAAACATTCAAGGTTTAAAGCCAAAGTCAAGAAATAAAGTTAAGTTCATAAATGGCCTTCTATTAGAGTCAAACTCAATATTTGGGGCATTCACGGAAACTCATACAAAAGATTACATGGATGGTGAAATCTGGATTCCAAATTATAATCTATATAGATGTGATAGAAAAACTAGGTCAAATGGAGGAGTAGGTCTGTATATTAAAGAAGACCTGGTATGCACAGAACTACTAAATTCAACTAATGAGGTGGTAGAGGTACTTGGAATGAAGGTAGAGAAACTAAACCTAATTATTATTCTAATATATAAACCGCCAGATACAACGATTGAGGAATTCACAGAGCAGATGCACAAAATAGAGAACATACTTGACAACCTAGCAAACCCAGCTCCAGATATTATCTTTCTTGGAGATTTCAATTTACCGAGTCTAAGATGGAGAACGGCAAACACAAATATCATAGCAGGGAATGACCCGGGAAATAACCAACCACAGGTTAGAGAACTTTTGAGATTCTGTGACAAATTCTCGCTCAATCAACAGATTACAGAACCAACTAGGAACGAAAACACACTAGACTTGTTATTCACAAACAATGATGAACTAATCAGGGATATCACAATCTCAGATACTTCATACTCAGACCATAAACTCATTGAAGTGCGAACTAGCATAAATAACGGTAGTAGGTCTAAGAGACCCAACAAGCGAGAAGGAATATTCAATCAATTCAATTTCAACAATAAGAGGATTGACTGGGAAAAAATAAATGTAGACCTTGCAACCATTCAATGGGAGACGGTCTTAAGCGACAAAACTCCCACACAGGGAATAGCTCAACTGACAGCTGAAGCTTACAAGGTCTGCTTGAAGCACGTACCTGTGAGGAGGGGCAGAAAGAGGACCACTCTAGAAAGAGAACGTAGACGACTGTACAGGAGAAGGAAAAAAATAACGGAAATTCTTCGGCAGACACAACTATCACAAGCAAAGAAAACAAGCCTAAGCAGGGAGATTGAGGAAATAGAACAAACGTTGAAGCGATCATATGAGTCTGAGGAAATGGAATTGGAACAGAAAGCTATACAAGAGATAAGGAAAAATCCGAAATATTTTTTCACATACGCAAAATCAAAATCCAAAACCTCGACCAGTATTGGACCGTTAATTACAAATGAAGGTACGTACACAGAGGACAACAAAGAGATTAGTGAAATTCTAAGAAGCCAGTATGAGGCTATGTTTAGCACACCAATAAACAACATGAAAGTTGATGACCCAGACAGCTTCTTTATGAATGACATTCAAGCTGCAGATAATATAACGGACATTACCACAAACTCGGAAGACTTTGAAAGAGAAATTGATAATATGCCTATGCACTCAGCTCCTGGGCCTGACTCATGGAATTCAATATTCATAAAGAAATGTAAAGTACCAGTAGCGAGAGCACTCAGCGTAATATGGAGAAAGAGCCTGGATACAGGGGAGATACCAGCAGCACTTAAATCTGCAGATATAGCTCCGTTGCACAAGGGGGGGAGTAAAGCCTTGGCAAAAAATTATAGGCCAGTTGCACTAACATCACACATAATAAAAGTGTTTGAAAGAGTGATTAGGAATCAAATTTCTAGTTTTATGGAAAACAATGAATTGCACAATCCAGGACAACATGGATTTAGAGCGGGAAGATCCTGTCTGTCACAGTTACTCAACCACTATGACAAAATCACAGAAGCCCTAGAAGAAAAGCAAAATGCAGATGTTGTATACACAGACTTTGCAAAGGCGTTCGACAAATGTGACCATGGGGTGATAGCTCACAAAATGAGGTCAATGGGAATAACTGGAAAAGTAGGACGCTGGATACTCAATTTCCTGTCGAACAGAACACAAAGAGTAACAGTCAATCAGATAAAATCGAGTCCAAGCGATGTTAAAAGCTCTGTACCTCAAGGTACAGTCCTTGCACCGCTACTGTTCCTTATTCTCATATCTGATATAGACAAAAATACACGCCACAGCTTCGTGTCGTCCTTTACAGATGACACAAAAATCAGCATGAAAATTACCTCTGCTGAAGACATTGAAAAACTACAAGCAGATGTCAACAAAGTTTTTGATTGGGCAGCAGAAAATAACATGATGTTTAACAGTGATAAATTTCAGGTACTCAGGTACGGCAAAAATGAGGATCTGAAACATAATACAGGGTACAAAACACAATCGAATCTTCCCATAGTAGAAAAACAGCATGTCAAGGATTTGGGAATAATGATGTCCGACGATCTAACGTTTAGGGAGCATAACCAAGCAAATATCGCGTCAGCCAGAAAAATGATCGGATGGATTACGAGAACTTTCAAATCCAGGGATCCCATCACAATGGTTGTACTCTTCAAGTCACTTGTGCTGTCCCGTCTCGAGTACTGCTCAGTACTCACTTCCCCCTTCAGAGCAGGAGAGATTGCTGAAATAGAGGGAATACAGAGAACATATACGGCACGCATAGACGAGATAAAACACCTAAATTATTGGGATCGTCTCAAAGCTCTCCAAATGTACTCTCTAGAAAGGAGACGAGAGAGATACCAAATAATATACACATGGAAAATACTGGAGGGTCAGGTCCCAAATCTACACAGTAAAATAACAACGTACTGGAGTGAACGATATGGAAGAAAATGCAAGATTGAACCAGTGAAGAGCAGAGGTGCCATAGGCACAATCAGAGAGCACTGTATAAACATCAGGGGTCCGCGGTTGTTCAACGTCCTCCCAGCGAGCATAAGAAATATTGCCGGAACAACCGTGGACATCTTCAAGAGAAAACTGGACGGTTTTCTAAGAGAAGTTCCGGATCAGCCGGGCTGTGGTGGGTACGTGGGCCTGCGGGCCGCTCCAAGCAACAGCCTGGTGGACCAAACTCTCACAAGTCGAGCCTGGCCTCGGGCCGGGCTTGGGGAGTAGAAGAACTCCCAGAACCCCATCAACCAGGTATCAATCAACCAGGTATCACTGTCTTGTCCTCGCCTCATTGTGCTGGCTGGGGATGAGCTTGGGGTCTTCATCTCGCCCCTCGCCTATCCTCCGGTTTCGGTTCAAGTTCCAGAGCCTAGTGGGCTTCCTTCCTTCGTGTTTTTCATGGCTGCCCCGGGGTTTTCTTGATGCTGGGGCTTTGAGGGGACAGCTCGGCCCCGGGGCCTGCAGGGTGGGTTCTCGGGGCTGGGGTGGGGCTCACGTGAGAGGCCTCAGGCCCCGTTGGTCCCCGCCGGGGTGTTTCTAACCCTCTGGGGGGGACTTGCAGTTTTGTGGTGTGGGGTTGTCTGTTCCCCCTCTCCGCACGTGCTTTGTGGGCGTCGGCCCCTCCCTGGGCTTGGTTTCCTTGTCCGTTGTACCCGTTGTTTCCGTCCTGCCGGTGGGTGCTTTTCTACGATCTTCGCCCCTTTTTCCGGGACGGGCCTTCTTCCGTCATGTCTCCCTCTTCTTGGGGTTTCTGCATGACTTTTGGTTTTTTTGGTGCGACGGGGTTTTGGGGCTTTCGTCCTTTGTGTTTGCTTCTTTTTGTTCTCGAAGGTTCGGGACTGCTTTTCTCCTTCCCGTTTTCTGGTGCGTCTGTCGTCATTTGGTTGAGCTTCCCTCCGGTCCTTTCTAGGGCTTGTGGGTCCTCTTCCCACAGCTTCTGGGTATTGGCCTTTTTGTTCTTTTGTGAATATTTCTTCTCTTCACACTGTCTCGGCGCTCCTAGTTTTCCTGGGAGCGATTTTGCTCCTCCTAATGAGTCTTTTCGCTCCTGCCCTTCTGCGGGATGTTGGTGCGGGGCGGCTCCTTATGCGAGTTCCTTCCCTGTCAGCTGCACTTGTGGAGGTGGACTTGCACACTTGTGGCATTTTCGTTTTGGTCCTGCGTTTTCTTTTCCCTCCTGGGGCTGTCATAGGATTGGCTTGCGGAGGATGTAGAGGCGCTTGGGGCCATTCCTGGGTCTGGCACCTTGGTTTCTGCTGCTAGCTTTCAG
This sequence comes from Procambarus clarkii, assembly GCF_020424385.1. Lineage (NCBI taxonomy): Eukaryota > Metazoa > Arthropoda > Malacostraca > Decapoda > Cambaridae > Procambarus > Procambarus clarkii. The sequence continues at coordinate 22,173 of NW_025560480.1, forward strand.
TATCGATATTCCTTCAGCGCCGTTTCGCAAGTTTTATCGTGCGTTGTTACACCTCCGGCCTGCTCATGCACTGTCTGTGTCGTCCTGGTCTTTGGACAGGGTGCTCTCCTGTTTTTCTTCTCCTTGGTGGTTGTGGCTCCTTGGGGTCAGGTTTGCTTTGCCTCGGTTTTCTTTTTGTGTTGGCATTCGCCTCTGGGGGCCGTGTGGCAGAGCTTCTTGCTCTTCTCAGGCGCAGTGGTTTTTGGCTCCTATTGTCGTGATCATAGGTTTTCTTCGTCTGCGTCCGTTCTCCCCTTTTTCTGGCGAATGCTATACCTTGGGTTGTTGCCTCGACTTTGTGTTGTGGAGTGATTCTCCTACCGCCTCCCGGGTATGTCCCCTTGTTTTTTAGGTAGTCTTTGGTGAGGTAGCTCCGGGGAGCCGTAGGGGCTCCCCCCAGAAAACCAGCGTTGAATGTAATGAAACACCCTCCCGCCCTCCGGTCGGCGGGTTTTTCACGGTTTTGATATCCAGCCTCAGAACTGGGGTGGGGATCGCCGGCGCGGGGGTCTGGAGCTCCCCCTTCCCCCTCCCGGGAAGGGGGGAGCTGCGCAGACATGCGGCGCGGCTCGCGTAACGTCATGCTTGTTAGTTCGTTTTCCTGGGGGAGTTCTGTCCACTCGTTTGGTAATTTTGTTGTTTAACCAGAATAGGGGTTTGTTTTGTGGCGCTTACCTTTCTGGGTGCCTGTCCCGGTCGATGGCAGATATAGAATGCTCTAAATCACATGTGCATTTCTATGGGCCATTGCTCCCCGTGCCTCTCTGAGGGGGCTAGGTTCTGGCTCGTGGTCCCCGGTAGGCCTAGAACTCCACCCACATCGACTGATGCAAAATAGTTAGGGTATCCATATCAGCCATGGATAGCTCTGGGGAGCCTCCGGGACTCACCCAGAAAATGGCGTTTCATTACATTCAACGCTGGTTTTTTATTAATGGATTTAAGTATCCCCTTTGTAAGCCAAGGATTGTTTAGCCTTTTAGCTGACTTGTTTCATTAGCATAGGACAGTGGGTGTTAAAAAGGCTGAGAGTTTTTTGAAGAAATGATTGCACTGCTAGGTTGATGTTATGCTCCTGCTATGCTCCCTAATTCGGATTCCAAGTTGATATTAGCAGCAGCAGCAATAAAATTGCCTATGGCAGTTTCATTGTGCAGCCTAAAGCTTATCTCCTCTGTCTCTAGAGGTGGTTTGTTAATGTTGGTTAGGAGAAATGTGGGGTAATGGTCTGTAGTGCTATCGATGATTATCCCTGAAGTAAGTGGAGAGGTTATGTTGGTCCAGATGTGATCAAGAGCCGTGGCAGTACTGTCAGTGATTCTAGTAGGTCTAGTGATTAAGGGTATGAGGAAGCAGGAATTCATACAGTTGAGGAAACTAGCAGCAGGAGGGTTATCAGGCTCGCAGAGGTCAACGTTAAAGTCACCAGAAATAATTAAGTGGTTTTTGTTCAGTTGGTTCTCTAGTATAAGATTTCTAAGGTTAGAGTTAAATTCAGTCACATCAGTGTTAGGAACCCTGTAGACTGCTCCCACAGTCAAGACAGCATCGTTACCCTTGACTCTGAAACAGGCAAATATATACTCTCCATAAGGGTCTCTAGATTTAATTACTTTTAAGCAAGTCAGTGCATGGTGGTAGTAAAGAGAGGTACCACCACCTCTTTGTATAGGACGACAGTTGTGAATGGCTGAGTAGTTAGGCACGTTGTAGAGTTGAGAAGTGTCCTCTTTTAACCACGTTTCAGTAAACACAATAAAAGAGAATCTGTTGTCAACTGTTTGAACCAGGGCATTAACATCATCAAAGTGTTTGCTAAGAGATCTTACATCCAAGTTAATTACAGAAACATTGTGATTACACGCTAAAATATTATTTACATCATGTGCTGTGTAATATCTGCAATTTTGATCATTAAAGTGCTGATTGTCATAGATACTAGATAAGAGGTTAAGGTCTGGATCTATAATAGTTTGCATAAGAGGGCTGTTTTACAGAAAAGCCAAAAAGACAATGATAAAAGAACTAGCTATGAAAAAAAATATATAAAACTATACACAAAAATGAGGTCGGTTGCTTAAAAGTACTTTTAGGTACACCGTAGGTAATTATTTGCACTAATGATCAAAATTGCACAGGCAATACAAAGAGCACAATGGAGCAATGGTGGTGTGGCTAGGCAACCTGGGTTACAAAGAAAAAGTAGAATAAAAATTCTAAAGTAATATAAACTTAATGGTAATTTAAGTAATAAAAACTTAATGGGAACTTGGGAATGTAAAAAAGGAACTAGAATAATTAATAACAATAGATGACCAAAAAAGTAAAAAAGCAATTATGAAATCTATAAAATGAAAAGCTTACTTACTATAATATTATAAGTACACTCTAGTTGAATACTAAAGTTACACTAAAACAAAATGAGGTAGTTTAAATAGAGATACACTCAGGTACACTGGATAATGAAGTTTATACTAGAGGACACAGGCAAAGCCAGTGTACTATGGAACATGGGAGTAAAAAGAAAGACAATAATAAAGATGACAATTTTTTTTTTAATAAAGTTAAAACCTTTTGAAAGGAAAGGCAGAGCTAAAGTACACAATGGTAGTTAAATGAGATTATAATTTGAATTCTGGCTATACAGCAGCTATCCCACAGTTACTCAGGAATTAAGGTGAGCTTCAGTGGTCATTGAATAGGTTTTTCCCAGTGTCGGTCCTAGCTATAATTTTACCATCTCGCACAAAACAATGTTTAATTATAGGGGAATTTTTGCAGAAACCACGCAGTTTAAAAGAGATTTTGCCTGAACCTGGTCAGACATTCATTCACATAAACAGTGGATTTACTAGCGACTGCAGATGTGATAAGATCAGACTTGTGGGAGCAGCTATCTAGTTTAACTCAAATTCTCCTGTTATTTGTACTAGATGATTTGGTACCCACTCTATAAGCTGATATTGTTACGGACCCGGATCCAGCGTCCGAGCCCGGAGCAGTGACGACCGCGCCATCTGTGGGTCAGCTCCCGAAACCCCCTCCAAACGGACGACGACACCTGGTGAGGATGACGTGTATTGGCCACAAGGGCCGGTTTCCAGTCCTGTGCAGCTCACAACACCGCCGCTGCTGACCTCTGGTGAGGTGGTGCTCAGACAACAGCGCCATCTATGGAGTGGATACGTTGGGCGTTTGTGTCTGAGCCTGTAAGTGAGGTGCTTTAGTGTGTCCCAGTTATTGATGACGTGTCTGCTTACAGAGTCGACCTGGGACTGCTGTGATGGAAGTTGAGTCAGTCTACCCAAGGCAGCCGTCCCCATACCTTGTGCTTTGCTGCAGCAGCTGTGAGTCGCCTCCCGGAGGAACACTGTGGTGTTACCCTGCCAGTGAAGTGGCAGTAGAAGGATCATCGTACCCGGGACCAACTGCTGGAGACGATTGACCACTGGGGTATTGAGGACAGGAGAGTGATTTGTGGTATCACACGAGGCTCCTGACTAGGGCGCTACCCTAGTATCGCTCGTGGAGTGGCCTGACCAGCGTTGCTGATCCGGAACCTGCCAGCTGTTCTGCTGGACTTGTGGTTGACGGCCTCCACGGCGGTGCCCCAGTGGAACTGTGTTTTGGCTGGCCTGTGTCTGGGGTAGACTCAGCTTGATCGAAGGATTCGTCAAGAGACCACGAAAGCACCGAGGACTCGGCACCGAGAGGATCCCGCGTCTTCAGGAGAAGACAACCTTGTATATATTTCCCTTGTGTAGCGTTAATACCCCTCCCCCTGTGTAACTTTTATATATTACTTATTGGTGAAGGTAATTATAATCTTAAGTTTTTGCCTTTCTTTCCCTTCCCCTTTTATTTTACTTGCGTCACGGATCTCATCCCTTGAAAGCCACTACTGGCTTGGGGCCGGACACAACTTCCTCTAATAACATCAGAGTACGAACCCAGTTGCGACCCGAGAGGGCCGTAACAGATATGATGTCACTTTTTTGGATTAAATACCTTATCTTATCCTGCAATACCTTGATCACGATGGCAGCACAGTCTTCTCCTTCAGTTTCATGGGGAAAATCACGTGAAGAGATAACACTTAATATGAGAAAGGAACTAAATATTCCGAGCATTGTTGATCGTGTTACTGAAATTAACTATCAAATTGGTATAAAAATGCTTAGGCTAACTCATCCTAACCCTTGCACAGAAGCCCTCCAGAATTTCTTTATTGAAGATCAGCATTGTTCCAAATGGATAACTAAAACTGGAACTCAACTCAGAATGTATCAGGTTCACAGTTTGTACCGAGAACAGCAGCGAACACAAACCAGCGCATATACGAACGAAATGGTTTGTGTGTACAAACTTCTCAGTGAACGAAGTTGTTTCTAGTGTGGTATCCGAAACCGCAGTAGACGACTTGACCAGTCCCCGCCGTGGATACCACCAACCATCAGCTGACGCCGTAAACACAACATCCCGCCCTCCTTTCCGTCCAGTCTCCTGCAAACATACGCCTTTATTTAGTCACCGCTCTTTTATCCTCAGCAAAAGACAACACACCCAAATCTTGGTGCTGTCATTGTCAAGAGTGAGTGAGGAGCCAGGATGACCCAACATTTGTACTCGTGCAGTCATCAGGAGGGTAAACCCTTCATGCAAACTGCACCTTCCATCAACAAGAAGTAAAAGCTGGTTACTTCTCGTGGGTGTCTGGCTCAGTATCCTCATTATATGAAGATTTATTGTGCTAACATTGAAACTTAAGGTAAGTTTCAATGTTAGCTTTCTAAGTTTCAATGTCAAGTTTCTCACTGACCATGTAATAATTGTTTAATAATAATAATCACACACAAATCACATGATATATATCAATGAGAAAATCCACTAGGGCAATGAAGTGGACGCAAACCTACGACTTTGGCAATACCAAGCAGCAAACTTTTACCACTAGACAACTGATCACTTGTAAGTCATACAACCGGATTTCTACTGAAATCACAGTCTGGAGGCCCCTACTGAAGCTAGTCCAGGTTATACTTATGACCCACAAGCACTCAGGTGGAAGGGCAGAGTGGTCCCACACCTTACACCCAACTTCAGGAATACAGTAATCACATTAACGTGATATATATAAATGAGAAATATATCAATGTGTTTCTGAAGTTGGGGTGTAAGGTGTGGGACCACTCTGCCCTTCCACCCGAGTGCATGTGGGTCATAAGTAAAACCTGGACTGGCTTCAGTAGGGGCCTCCAGACTAATTGTGATTTTAGAAGAAATCCGGTTGTATGACTTTTAGATATGACCAGATTGTTTATTAAAGTAAAAGTGCATACAGTGGGGCCTCGATTTACGATGGTAATCCGTTCTCAGAGACGTATCGTAAGTCGAAGCGATTTTTCCCATAAGAAATAAAGGGAATTGAATTAATCCATTCCCACCCTCTAAAATATTAACTTACAAATACATTTTATACTGGCTACAATTTTTTTCTCTAACTAGAATACAGTACATATCATATCAGTACAGTACATAATCTTACCTTTATGGAGGACTCTTGATGGCATATGGAAGATGGTGATGAGGGGGGAGGAGAGGTGTTAGGGGTTGGAAGGGGGGGTCCCCTTCCATTATAACATCAGGCAGTGAAGACTTTTCTGGGATACACTCTGGCATTTTTGGCCTGCATACCACTAGGACCTGCTTGCGGCTCACTGCTTGCTTGTCTTACTAAGAATCTGTCTAAAGACACTTGTTTTTCCCTACATTTTAACACTTGTCTGTAGTAAGACATCACATTGTCATTTAAAGGTCAATGTAATGGCCTACTACAGCTTTATCTGGGTGAGTTTTTCAACAAAATTTTGCAGTTCTTCCCATACTTACCACACTTTCTTAATGAGGAAGGAACATCCTCTACTGCCTCTTTTTACAACTATTTTCTTAGGTTGAACCTTACCACTGACTTTCTTGGGACCCATGGCATGATATATAATAAAGTTCTATGTTCTGTGACGAAAAAATGAAGGAGTGTAGATGTTCGGCAGTCCTCCTAATGGCTGGTGTCAATGCCTATCACAATAAGAAAAAAAAGATAGACTGCTTGGCTGTTGTCTGTGGTAAAGTAAGAGAATACACGCAAAACACATAGTATGAATAATGAAACTTTAATTAAACTGAGAGAAAATTAAAAACAAAGACAATTCCTTGGCTATGTACAGTGCAAACAAACAAGTCAAAAAATATAACATTAAAATTAAAAACAGGGATGATGTTACTCTACCTTGAGGTTACCTTGAGGTGCTTCCGGAGCTTAGTGTCACCGCGGCCCGGTCGTCGACCAGGCCTCCTGGTTGCTGGACTGATCAACCAGGCTGTTAGACGCGGCTGCTCGCAGCCTGACGTATGAGTCACAGCCTGGTTGATCAGGTATATCAGGTCTATAATATAAAGACAAAATAAAATAAGCAGGTGCTGAGAATAAAGCACTAGCTGAGAAACATCCACCTGATAGACAGAGCGTTTATCAGTAAGTTGTTTACAGCTTGAGAGCACAAGATATTCTAACTTCAGTGGCTGGTACAAGCCCAGACATTGACTTGGTAGAGGGCGCTGAGGTGCAGAGGTGCAGGTGTGCAGTCGGCAGGTCACCAATCAGAAGCAGGCAGGCTGGGAATGGTAGTTTGCTGGTTGATGACGGTGGGGAGCCGGCATGGAGGGAGTGTGGAGTAGGGGGGAGTTTAGGGTACGTTTGCCTCCTGGTCAAAACTTTTTGTGCTACTGGTAGATGTATCTTGAAGGTAGCATCCTATTGTTGTATGTATATAAGTAACTTTATGTAGGGAAGAGCAGGCTCAATCTCTCTTGAAAAAGATTATCGTCACAACTCTCCCCCGAAGCCTGCTCTAATGGGTGAAGTTACGTCTTCAGATGGTAGAGTGGTAGGTGTAGCTGCCTCTACCTCATAAGACTCTGGAGAGGGCATCTGCTATGATGCTAGGCTGCTAGGGAGCCGGTCGGCCGAGCGGACAGCACGCGGGACTTGTGATCCTGTGATTCTGGGTTCGATCCCAGGCGCCGGTGAGAAACAATGGGCAGTTTCTTTCACCCTATGCCCCTGTTACCTAGCAGTAAAATAGGTACCTGGGTGTTAGTCAGCTGTCACAGGCTGCTTCCTGGGGGTGGAGGCCTGGTAGAGGACCGGGCCGCGGGGGACACTGATAGCCCCGAAATCATCTCAAGATAACCACAAGATCTCAAGATGTTGTCAGAACCCTTGATGTAGAAGATCTCCAGGTTGAAATTCTGCTGATACAAAGCCCATCGTAGAAGTCATTGATTGTTGAATTGGGCCTGCTGCAAGAAGCGTAGGGGATTGTGGTCCGAGTAGATGGTGGTAGACTGAGCACCTTGTAGGTAAGATGCAAAGTGCTGTATGTTCAGGACGATGGAGAGGAGTTCCTTTTCGATAGTGCTGTAATTCTTCTGGTGTGGTTTTAACTTGTAGCTGTAGTAGCTAACAGGTAGAACCTCCTCACTTCGTTGTTGCATCAGGACACCCCCGATGCCAGTACCACTGGTGTCGAAATGGAGGATGAAAGGCTTCGTGATATCTGGCGAGGCGAGAATGGGATTAGAACAGAGCAGAGATTTAAGTTGTTCAAAAGCAATAGTTTGCTGAATGGTCCAATGGTACCGTTGCTTGGGGCTGGTTAACCCCTTAACTGCGTTGCCTCCAAATATGACACCCCCGCAGTGCGCAGCAAATAAATTCTCTGGAAAAGATTCTTTTTTCTTTTTAAAGTGTCAGAAGCCCTTCCCTCAGTATGGGTATGTAGAAAAAAATCGAAATTGTACTTACTTTGGCTGCTATGGGGTCTGTAAGTTGGGGCGTGACGTCATCATTCCCTGTTCGTCCGTGACGTACGCTCCCGGAGCCAGTAGGGCGCTCTGGGCGGAGCGCGCGAGTTGCCGCGAATATATTTTCGTTCATTTTTTTCACACAGTTCCAAATACATTTTATTTGTTTTTACGTGCTAATCCTATGTATAGTGAACACGTACACTATATTATGGCAGTAAAACATCCGTACTGTCCGAAGACACTGTTACGTGCATGACACTTGTGTACACATATGCAGCACATATTTACTATGTATCATGCTAATTTATGTATATATACACTCTATTTACACACTGTACACTGTCACACACTATATACATTCACCATCAACACATTCAGAACACCGCGACTGAGAGCTGCCACACCCAGCCAGCCCTCCCTCACTTCTCCAACATTGTATTTGCCAACTTTGCCCCTCCCATCATACAGTTATTCACACCAATGTTTCATGTTCATTTATGTACAGTATATTTACAACATATGTACACACTATACACTGTCACACACTATATACATTTACCATCAACATAAGAACATAAGAACAAAGGCAACTGCAGAAGGCCTATTGGCCCATATGAGGCAGCTCCTATTTATAACCACCCAATCCCACTCATATAATTGTCCAACCCGCGCTTGAAACAATCGAGGGACCCCACCTCCAGCACGTTACGCGGTAATTGGTTCCACAAATCAACAACCCTATTACTGAACCAGTATTTACCCAAGTCTTTCCTAAATCTAAACTTATCCAATTTATACCCATTGTTTCGTGTTCTGTCTTGTGTTGATACTTTTAATACCCTATTAATATCCCCTTTGTTATGTCCATTCACCCACTTGTAAACCTCTATCATGTCACCCCTAACTCTTCGCCTTTCCAGTGAATGCAACTTAAGCTTTGTTAATCTTTCTTCATATGAAAGATTTCTAATTTGGGGAATTAACACTTTAGTGCGCACGGCACTCCCTGAAAAAAAAAGCGGGTTGTGCGCGCGGCGTTCTGAGCGCTCAAGCGTAAACACAAAAAAGTTTATAATCTTTTCACGCTCCTAACATCAATTCTCGAGCTACGTTTTTCATTTTGGTATCAATGCGTTGGCAATAAAATTCTCTACAAGATCATATGCATAAAATGTCACCCAAGCATTTGGTATCCCACCACGAAGTAAATAAACACGAAGATGACTCGCCGTGACACCCAAACAGGAAGTAAATGTTCATACTCTTTCGTTTGTTGCCAGCCTCAGTCATCCTACAGCGCTTATTTTGATATCACTGAACTCGCAATAAAATTCCCCACCCAGACATATGCCTATCAATGTCTAATTATGTTCCGCACAAGTGTGGGAACTGGGCGAAGCGTTAGCCGTGATTTCAGCAGCGACGACACTGTTGTGATGCAGCGCTTTGAAAGTTTATACTTATTTCACTGTCGTGACATTATTTCTCGAGCTACGTATTTCATTTTTATAGCAATGTGTTCGCAATAGAAAGTTCTATAAGAACATGGGTAGAATTGGCCAACAGAGCGTCAAATAAATTTGCGGCGAATAAAATCTTACGCGAATCTTACGCGTGTTTGTACCCGTGAGCGTAAAAAGTTTTTACTTTGCTCATGTTTTTTCAAGTTTATACTTGACTCACTCCGTTTTTTTTGTTTGTAAAGTGTTCGGAATAAAATTCTCTACACAGACATATGCATATAAATGTAGAATCATGATCGCGGCCAACACAAGAGTGTGTGGAGTGTGCGATTACACTCTTTGTCATCAATTCAATAGTCTCTCCTCTAAGTTACAATACATTGCCGTTTTCTCAAATAGGCACAGTGCCTATTAAAGAAAACAAAAATTTAATGGCAAACATATTCATACAAACCCCAAGTCGATCGAGTAGTAAATACCCAATATAACACGGTCCGTAAATTTACGTCGTGATCCGACAAGCGGTTAAGCAAACCGCCCGTAAGTCCAAGTCGAAAATCCAGGAAAGTGTTAACTTAGTCATCCTACGCTGGACACGTTCAAGTGAATTTATATCCATTCTATAATATGGCGACCAAAACTGAACTGCATAATCTAAATGGGGCCTAACTAGAGCAAGATATAGCTTGAGAACCACACCAGGTGTCTTGTTACTAACGCTGCGATTAATAAATCCAAGTGTCCGATTTGCCTTATTACGAACATTTATGCATTGATCCTTTTGTTTTAAATTCTTACTAATCATAACTCCCAGATCCCTTTCGCAATCCGACTTCGCAATCTCAACACCATCTAGCTCGTATCTTGTAACCCTATCATCATTACCTAACCTCGGAACTTTACATTTGTCAGCATTAAACTGCATCTGCCAATCCTTTGACCATTTCAAAACCCTATCTAGATCAACTTGAAGTGATAGAGAGTCCTCCTCCGAATTAATTTCCCTACCGATTTTCGTATCATCGGCAAATTTGCAAATGTTTCTACTCAAACCTGAATCTAAATCATTTATATATATTATAAACAACAGAGGTCCCAGGACAGAGCCTTGAGGCACTCCACTTACAACATTTTCTCACTCTGACTTGATTCCATTTATATTAACTCTGTTTCCTTTGGTATAGCCATGCCCTAATCCAGCTTAATATAGCACCCCCAATACCATGAGACTCTATCTTTTTAATCAGTCTTTCATGTGGCACTGTATCAAAAGCTTTGCTAAAGTCAAGGTACACAACATCACAATCCTTACCACTATCAACTGCCTCAACTATGCTAGAATAAAAAGATTACAAATTTGTTAAACATGAACAGCCATTTATAAAACCATGTTGCGACTCAATTATTAATTTATGTTTTTCAAGATGAAGACGAATTTTATTTGCTATTATAGATTCGAGTAACTTTCCCACAATAGACGTTAGGCTAATTGGTCAATAGTTAGACGCAAGTGATCTATCTCCTTTCTTAAAAACTGGTATCACATTAGCAACTTTCCAAAACTCTGGCACTCTGCCTGACTCTATTGATTTATTAAATATGGTTGACAGTGGGTCACAAAGCTCCTCTTTGCATTCTTTAAGCACCCTGGCAAACACTTCATCCGGCCCTGGGGATTTGTTTGGTTTGAGTTTTACTATTTGTTTAAGAACATCCTCCCTGGTAACTGCTAAACTCGTCAACCTGTCCTCGTCCCCACCCACATAGACTTGTTCGGCTGAAGGCATATTGTTAAGTTCCTCTTTAGTAAATACAGATACAAAATATTTATTAAAAATACTACTCATCTCTTCATCACTATCTGTTATTTGACCTGTCTCAGTTTTTTTCGGACCTATCCTTTCCCTAGTCTTAGTACGATATAACTGAAAAAACCCTTTAGGATTTGTCTTTGCTTGCCCTGCTATGCGAACTTCATAGTTTCTTTTTGCTTTCCTTATCTCTTTTTTAACATTTCTAACCAGTTGTACGAATTCCTGTTCTAAAGTGACCTCCCCATTTTTAATCCTTTTGTACCAAGCTCTCTTTTTACCTATAAGGTTCTTCAAATTCTTTGTTATCCACTTTGGGTCATTAGTATTCGATCTATTCAATTTGTATGGTATAGTACGTTCCTGTGCTTTGTTTAGAATATTCTTAAATAAGTTATATATTGAATCCACATCGAAATCCCCATTTAAGTCACCTATCGCTGGGTTCATGTCTCGCTCCAAGACCGGCCCACACCCCATACCCAAGACTTTCCAATCAATTTGACCCAAAAAATTTCTTAGGCTATTAAAATCAGCTTTTCGAAAATCTGGCACTTTAACAGACTTTTCTCCTACAGGTCTATTCCATTCTATGCTAAATCTGATTTCTTTGTGATCACTGTTCCCTAGCTCACTCCCTATTTCGATGTCATTAATTTGTGTTTCCCTGTTAGTTAACACTAAATCTAAAATATTATTTTCCCGTGTTGGTTCCTTAATGTGTTGCGTAAGAAAGCAATCGTCAATTAATTGTAGAAAATCTTCTGCTTCACTATTCCCTGTTTTGTTCAACCAGTTTATTCCACTAAAATTAAAGTCACCCATGACATAAATACTGTTAGATCTAGATGCTCTGGATATTTCATCCCATAGATGCTTTGCTTCCATTCTGTCTAAATTTGGTCTCCTATATATAACTCCTATTGTAATATTATTAGCTTTTTCGTTTAATTCTATCCAAATAGTTTCTGTGTGTGGCTCAGTTTTGATTCCCTCTTTGAGACTACATTTCAAATTGTCCCTAACATATATGGCTACTCCACCTCCTCGTCTAATATATCTATCTGTGTGAAATAGTTTAAATCCATTTATTTGATATTCAGCTAATAGTTCTCTATTTTCTACATTCATCCACGTTTCGGTAAGTGCAATAATATCTATTTTTTCTGTGCAGACAAGAGCATTTAATTCGTTAATTTTATTTCTTAGACTTCTACTGTTAGTGTAATATACCCTAAGTGAATTGTTATTTTGAGGCCTTTCTCTTTCCCTGATCATTTTGCCAATTCCTTTCTCCCATAAACACATACTTTTATTACCTCCTTCCTCCAAATCAATTCCCATACCTCTATCTACTAACAGTTTAAACCCAAACAAACACCTCTAACCACTTCTTCCAACGAGTTCGCAACAGCAACAACACCAGCTCTCGATAGATGCACCCCATCACGAGCATACATTTCATTTCTTCCATAAAAGTGTTCCCAGTTGTCTATGAAAGATATTGCAATATCTTTCCAGCCGGCAATTGACACCAATTGCCCTCGACATCCATTCATTTCCCACTCCCATTCTTGGAAGAATGCCACATATGATCGGGATTCCTCCCTTGCTCCTAACTAATTCAATGGCTGTCCTGAATCCATGTATTAGTTCCTCACTCCTAACTCGCCCAACATCATTACCCCCTGCACTAATACAAATAATGGGTTTGTTTCCATTTCCCGTCATAGTATCATATTCATGTTTCCAACAATATCACCAATTCCAGCTCCCGGATAGCAAACCCTTAATCTGTTCCCCCTATCTCTGGCACAAAACGTTCTGTCTAAATAGCTCACCTGGGAATCTCCCACAACCAAAATTCGCTTCGATTCTCCCTTTTCCTTTCGACCAGTTTGAGGGACCTGCGCTTCTATGCTCCTCGTTGCTTTGCCTCCTCTTTGAACAACAGGTTCACCACAGCGCTCGTCCTCTAATATGTCAAATGCATTAAAAGTCCTTAGGTGTAGGCTATTAGTTGTCGGTTTTGCCAAGGTCTTCTTAAGACCCCTGTCTTTCACAACTTGCCAAGACGAGGTCTTCTTAATACTGGTCCCGTCAGTCCTTCTTAATGAGGTCCCGTCAACACTGGCCTCTTCCTTCGTTTCCTCCCGAAGTCTCAGCCGTCGTACCTCCTCCCGCAGGGAATCCATCTCTGCTCTCAGTGCTCCAACCAGACTCACCAAATCCTTCACTAATCCTTCCATTATTGCAATAATAATGTTACTAGAATCGGAGCTCCAGCTAACACAACCTCTCACTGACTGCACCTGACTGACTGATGATTGCACCTGACTGACAACACATTCAGAACATCGCGTAGCAGCTGCTTCGTATGGGCCAATAGCAGCTGCCTCGTATGGGCCAATAGCAGCTGCCTCGTATGGGCCAATAGCAGCTGCCTCATATGGGCCAATAGCAGCTGCCTCGTATGGGCCAATAGCAGCTGCCTCGTATATGCCAATAGCAGCTGCCTCGTATGGGCCAATAGCAGCTGCCTCGTATGGGCCAATAGCAGCTGCCTCGTATGGGCCAATAGGAGCATTTGGCCATGAACACATTCAGAACACCTCGAGTGAGAGCAGCCACACCCAGCCAGTCTCCCTCACTCCAACATCTTACTCGCCAACATTGCTCCTCCCACTATACTGTTATAGTTCTTATTACACATGTTCTATATGCCTATCTACATGTTTTATTTACCAGAACTATGCAAGTAAGCCGGTACTGTGTCCAAACAGTACAGTGGCCACTATACACTGCATGAAAAATCACACAGCAGACGATGCTATGATTACGTCACCTCCCTCACCAAAATAGCTCCTCTCAACATTCTCCTGTTGCTGTTCTTACACTATATACACACACTATATATACCCATGTACATATGTTTTGCCCATAGCGAACCACTAAGCTAGCATGGTGAGCAAAACAAGAGTGCCTGCTACACACACACACAATGAGGCTACCTCAATTCTTGCCCTCCCTCCCTCACCAAAATTCCTCCTTCCACAATACTACGCACAACGCTAATTATAACCACATTCCTGCTATTATCACAATCCTGGTCACTAATTCCTGTAAATGAATAATTGACAACACATTTATTTTGAAAAGGAACCTAAGAAATCATTTGAAGATTCCTAGATGGACATAATAATGCTGTGGTGCTGTGGCTAGCGCTGTGAACATCGTGAACAGCACTGAATCACTGATATTTGAACATTGTACCCAGTCATTATCACACTGAGGCTCTTCTATAACATTATCATAGCTAAATAATACAAGTTATATATATATTTTGACATAATTAGGCGATGCTGTGGTCACACGCTGAACAGCAGTGCTGTGCGCTCATGCTGCGAGCGCCAGCCTTGGTTGCTCACACACTACTGAGGCTCCCACACCCGGGAATGTGGACCACGATTTTTTTAAAGATGGCGTCTGTTTACAAGAGCCCTGAGGAAGCTGATGTGAACCCCATATAGCCGCGGGAGTTTTGAATGGAACGTGAAAAATACAAATACCCGGAGGCGCGTTGCGCAAACCAGACGTGAGCCTGCAGGCACGTTGCGCAGTTTAAGGGTTAAAGTGATCAATGGTGTCGCTACCGTACTAAAATTTTTCTCAAACCTACAGTAGTAGGAGGCAAGATAGCCGCGGGAGTTTTGAATGGAACGTGAAAAATACAAATACCCGGAGGCGCGTTGCGCAAACCAGACGTGAGCCTGCAGGCACGTTGCGCAGTTTAAGGGTTAAAGTGATCAATGGTGTCGCTACCGTACTAAAATTCTTCACAAACCTACAGTAGTAGGAGGCAAGACCAAGGAAGCGCAGCTGCTTCCTGGTGGTAGGCTGTGGGTAATGCTGGATGGCTTGAGTGTGTATGTTTAAAGTAGCTAGGCTGCCACTCCCTATCACATGGCCAAGATAATGCACTTTACCTTTAGCAAAGGTGGACTTGCCCAAGTTAATGGTGAGGCCGGCGGTCAGGAGCTTGGCGAACAATCGTTGCAGCTAGAGCAGATGTTCGTTGCCACAAAGATATCCAAGAAGGCATAGGTGTTATCTAAGCCATGGATGACACGGTTGACAGCTCGCTGGAAGGTGGACGGGGCATTACATAGTCCAAATGGAAGGCGTTCATATCTGTAAAGGCCAAAAGGAGTGGGGAAGGCAGATATTTCCTTAGCTCGCTCTGTCAAACATACTTGTTAGTATCCCTTGAGTAAGTCTAGTTTGGATAAATACCGAGCATTACCAATGGCGTGAAGGATGTCATCTATTCTAGGTAATGGGTAAGCATCCTTGACAGTCACTAGATTCAATTTCCGGTAATCGGTACACAACCTCACTTTACCATGCGGTTTCGGCACCAAGATGCAGGGTGAGGCCAATAACTTCCAACAGCATGCATAACTTCCTTTTTGCTAGGGCTGATTCGGTAGAAAGGTTGACGAATTGGTCGGGTGTCAGGGAGTAGCTGGATGTCGTGCTGAACCACATTACACTCCTGTGGATCATCGCTGAACAACTTCTGATGTTCCTTGAAGATTCTGATGAGAGGAGCACTATTACTGTCCTGCAAATAGGTATGAAGATCAGTTAGGATTTCCGAGTTGGAAAGCACTGCCTCAGTGTTAGTGCTTTCGGGAGGAGAAGCAGGGAAGGTCTCACTGTGGAGGTATGGACCTTCAAATGTGGATAATGATACCAATACAGTGGGGGGGAGTACCTTGATACTGCTTCAGGAGGTTGACGTGGCACAACTGGGTCTTCTGCTGCCTATCTGGAGTCTCAAGAACGTAGTTGTGGTGGTTTCTGCACTCCTTGATGCGGTAGGGTCCTGAAAACTTGTTTTGCAATGGAGAACCTGGGATAGGAAAGTATGCCAACACGAAGTCTCCTAGTTTAAATTTCCTTAATTTGCTGCTTTGGTCAAAATGAGTCTTCATCCTCTCCTGAGCTTTCAATAGATTGTCATTAGCAAATTTACGTACTCTCTCTAGAATGTATTTTAAGTATTGAAGAAACTGGGGCACATTCTGAGGGTCACTGAAGGTGGCATTACGTAGAGAGTCTTTAAAAGCTTTGAGAGGAGTACGGCACTTACGTCCGTAGAGCATCTCATAAGGAGATACTCCTAGAGACTCATTAGGGAGACTTCTGAAAATGCACATATTGAGGTCAAGTTGTTTATCCCAGTCCTTCAAGGTTTCATTGCAAAATTTCTTTAGGAGTGCTTTAATAGTCTGATGACTACATTCAAGAGAACCCTGTGAAGCAGTATGATAGGGGCTGGATAATACCTGTGTGATGTTGAACTCTTCCAGTGTCTTCTTGAAGAGATCACTGGTGAAGTTGGTGCCACAGTCACTTTGAACCTCTTTTGGAAATCCATACTGGGTGAAGATCTTCAATAGTTGTTTCACCACAGTAGCAGCCGTAATGTTCTTTACTGGAACTGTTATGGGGAATCTGGTGGTAGGACACAGGATAGTTAGTATATAGGCGTTGCCAGAACTGGTCCGGGGTAAAGGACCAACACAGTCTATGATGAGTCTGTGGAAAGGTTCTGCAGGCACCTGGATAAGAGTCAATGGAGCCTGGGGAATAGAGATGAATAGATCTGACATGTATGACACTGTTGCACGTAACTTTTGATGTCTTTAACCATACCTGGCCAGTAGTAGTCTTGTCTGATTCCGTGGTAGGTTTTGTTAAAACCATAGTGAGAAAGTGCTCCGTGGGCCAGAAATAAAATATCGGGCCGTAGGCTGGTGGGAACCACTAGTTGTTCGACATTTGCCCAATCGTCATCCTCCTTCAGCTTACTGGGTCTGCACCTGCGGTAGAGCAACTGATTCTCTAGGAAGTACCCAGGGATACTGTCAGGTTGAGTCTCAGCCTGGAAGAATAACGGTGTTAATGAAGGATCCTCCCTCTGTAACTTGCGGAACTCCAAACTAGTAAGATTCGGTGGTAGATTCTGAGGGTCTTGAGGGGACAGCGGTTGCAGTAGAGTCAGCTGGTTGCGGGCGTGCAGCTTGTGCACGGGTGGTCACCAAAACCGGAGAGAAACTTCATCACTTTCTTGAACCTCTGCTGAAACATACTCAAAGATGGTATTGTCCACTACAGAGTTACACACCTGGGGTTTGTCCATGATGATCAGGTTGGACGGTTGCAGATATTCTGCCAAGTCGAAGGCCCAGGAGAAGTTGCACTCCAGACATGGGAGACATTGAAACTTAAGGGAAGACTAGCTGTAGCTTGTTGACGCTGAGTGTGGTGTGTAGTTTCCAACGTGAGTTCTTGTTGACGACATGCTAGAATCATATCAGCTTGCTTCTTATCATGTTCGCGTTGCATCTCCAGGTGACGTTGTTTTGCTT
>NW_025560481.1:0-24080 GCF_020424385.1 Procambarus clarkii
TTCAGCTCACGGATGGTGTGTTTGGTCCCAAAACATTTGGGGTTTGTTGTGTCTGACTTTATGTAATTCATTTCACTTCTTCATTGCCTCTACGGCTATATTCTGAGTGATGGCCATGTAGCTCATTTTGGATAGCTTGTTGATTATCCAGACTCTCATCCACCTTATATGCACCTTTCTCGCTTCATCTCCCCTCCAGTGGCGTGAAATTTCTAGCGCTGCACTTGCTGAGTTTGGTCTGACTTACGTGGTATAATGTTCTGAAGGCCTTCTTATCAATATTTATGAAGGCAGTTCTCACATACGCTAAACTTGCATATGCTTTTGATGTTAAACGTTTAATGTGCGCTACAGGCTATGGTTACGTGTGATGCTCACCTTTCAGGTGAGTACTCACCTAGTTGTAATTACCTAGTTGTGCTTGCGGGGGTTTAGCTATGGTTCTTTGGTCCCGCCTCTCAATCATCAATCCACTGGTGTACAGATTCCTGAGCTTCTAAAGCTCCATCTTTGAAACTGTATATGGAGTCTGCCTCCATCACATCACCTTCTAGTGCATTCCATTTACTAACCTCTCTGACACTAGAGAAGTTCTTTCTAACGTCTGTGTGGCTCATTTGGGTACTCAGCTGCCACCTGTGTCCCCTTGTGCGTGTATCGTGTTATATAATCCATCCTTGTCTACCCCCTATCAATTTCCATGAGAATTTTGTGTGAGGGGATGGTTCACCAGCTCACTTACAATAGTGCTCTTATGCCTGTGGGAGCCAGTACACTTGTTAAGTGCACTTGTTAAGTGGGCGGACTTAAGTTTGGTAACCAGCAACCGAAACATCTAGTGTTTGGGCTCATGTGAGAGCCCCAGTCATCAGCTGTCCATAAATGTTACCCTGGCCAGGGTGGCATGTCTGTGGACAGTGCTAGAGCTGATAGCATCATCTCATTGTATAGCTTGGGGCTAGACTCACCTTTGCGCGGGAACAGCTAGGCCGCCGGCGTGGGTGAGATGTGGGCCTCCCGCGCTCGCTGGCCACTTGAGTCGTTGTCATGGAAACAGCCGCCATCTTAGTAAACATCTTGAGCCGCCATGTTGGTCGGCCATCTTGGAGTTGCCCTAGGGGCTATGCTACACCGTCGCTGATTGGATGAGAGGGGTAGGCCGCTGTATGCCTTCCTCTCATTGGTTATTTCGAGAAGGACGCGGAGAGAGCCGGTGTGAGCCTCATTCTGAACACAGCTGCCACCTTGTCAAGACGCTCTCTGTACTCAATTCGGCCAAATTGAAGTATAGCGCGTCGTGGTGGCTGGACTACTCAACTGCTGATGCTTCCTGCTTCACCAACGACAACGGTCGTCACAGAATCCGGCCGAAGTCGTCGCTTGGAGGGGTTTAAGACATTTTTGTGCAGGGGGTAGAGGTACAGGGATCTGGGATCGTGGGGAATGTGCATGCGAGCAGCAACAGACTCGTAGATCCCATACCAGTGACGATTAGACTTGCTAGTGCTCTGTAACAGTCGATAGGAACGGGGAAATTCGTGTCAGTGTTAAGGCAAATTTCCCATGTTTGTGTGAGACGCTATCGTTGTGCGCGTCACCTGGGTATGAATGCTTCACTTCACCGGTGAGTCGAGGGTGCGAACTCAGCCGTGTTGAGTGGGAAGGGTTCGAGTGTGCGCCAATTTTTTTCAAATAAATACCACGCCGCCAACGCCCGGAGCGAGTCAGCCACCTATAGCGGGGTGCCTGATGTATGGGAATGGTGTGTAAAGCCGGCAGTGTGAATGAGTAAGTACCTATGTGTGTATTTCTGGTGATTAGTAGTCTCTAAAGCTTGAATTCGAGGTCAAGTGTTTCGTCACATTGTCACGCAGCACCTCTTCAGGTGGAGTGAATTGTGGGCGAGGAGATATTCACCTTTGTGTCATCTTGTCAGTCCAGAGGGACTTAAGTCTAGTGTACACAGACGTACAGTGTGTGTGTGTGTGTGAGGGTACACACGGGAACAGAGTATACATAAATTAGCCAAGGACGGAGAGGATGTCCAGGTAATAATTATATTATTTCATTGTGGTAATCATTTTTGATCGTCCGTGGGACGGAGTGATATCATTTCCATGTGTGGTCTTGCAGGTGTGGAATTCTAACACTGAGCGCTCAGGTATGTGTAATGCCAGTGATTCCTGGCAATGATTATTGTGGAGTGTACCACAGTGTGGTCTTAATTTCTTGTATTGTTCCCAGGGCCGTGACAAGTGTGATTTATATAAATATATATTGTGGTTGCAGTATTAATTACCGTAATTTTGGTGAGTTTTGGTGAGTGACGAGGCCGTCTAGAGAGACCGCCACCGCTCTGCCGAGTAACGTAACTCTTGAGAGTGTTTACCGACATGCGTGATCGATAAATCACTCACCCATGTGATTTAAGGAGTGTGAGATTCTCCTTAGTGTTCCCAATAACGTTTGATAGCTGTAGGCTACATGTGTCAGCAGTAATTATAATATATATATATATATATATATATATATATATATATATATATATATATATATATATATATATATATATATATATATATATATATATATATATATATATATATATATATATATATATATATATATATATATATATATATATAATCATAGTGTCACGGTGCCCAGTGTTATTGTGTTATTTAATGTGTGGTGATTGCAATATATTGACCTATGTTCTAGGGGTCATTTGCAACAGTAAGTAAGTGTTGTGCAGTATTCTAATATTTGGAAATTAGAGTACTTGCCGTGTGTGTTATTGCAAAGGGGTTGTTATTTGATGGTGATTGTTGCTAGTGTTGAGCATCACCGTATGTGATTGCAGTTCAGTAAACCATTGTGGGGCAGTGTTCTAGAGGGTTCATGTTCTGTATGTTATTTTACTAGGTTCTGCAGTATTGTCATTGCTGTGGGAACCGACCTGTGAGATTTATATTTATTTAATTTATATGAATTTATATTTACGTTAATTTATATACTTCGATAGCAATTTGTATGATGTTAAGTGGACTGTATTTCTGCAATAATCTCTTAATCTCACAAATCAATCCTCTACACATTAGGGGGGTTTATATTAATTGAATTTATATATATGCAGCCAATCAAACTACAGTAATAGACTACATACATTGAAGAGGTTCCTTATCTTATAGTACAGCAGGCCTTAGTCCACCAGGTATAACCAGGATGTAGACACCACATTTTCCCTCTTTGAGGTAGCTTCCATCACCCTGGTAACTGATGCACAAAGCATGCTTCCTCGTCTTGACCTGTCAAAAGGGCGCTAGCTGTGAAGCCAGAATCCTAGTATATGACAGGTATATCAGAGAAACACTGTACAAGGAACAATGAAGACCTGGCTTAATTTCCTTTAGTATGAGGCTATCTCGTGCTCTAACCGATCACCCTATATCCACTGACATTAATGGCCATAAATGAAAGATAAATGGGTTTCGGAAGAACACTTAACTTGAATTTGTTGACAGCGTGTTGAAGATGGTACACCTTTGGTTTCCATAACACTACGTCCAAGTAAAATTAACAGGAGCCGTATTTGCTCCCGTGAGTCTCCGGTCTAATATAAACAATGGCTGCCCCTCCCTCACCCTGACGCCACTGGCCTACATTGTCCAGATGACAGAAAGTGATAGAAGGGTCACATTTACTCTACTTTAATATTGATAATTAAGTTAATTTATTTGAGATGTTTTTATGATGGTAAAGTACAAAGACTAATGTATTTAAGAATAATTCCCACCATAATAGGTGGTGAATTTATAACAGTATGTGGAATGATATCCCGTTTTCTATAGATGGTAATTCCACTACAAGTTACACTTTCTATGGGTAACTTGTTTATACAACACAGCTATTATCTGTCTGTATGATATATTATTAAATGGTGTTGGATTTTCCGACATAATTCCCCAGGGGGCTGCTCACGGGTCGAAGTCCTATTTAGAACAGACGAACACCGATACTCCTCCTTCGAATTATTTGATTAATTTGATGTTAGTAGTTAGTAATCACACATTTGTGCGTCTGTTCGTACAGGACGGATGTCCCGTACTAGAGTTGCAGGGGTTAGAAGTCTAATGCGATTTCATTTCCCTGTCAACTCTTGAAAGGCTAATATTCAAGCCTAATTACATATTATTTAACCCAGAAGACTGAATGTGATCAAGTACTACAGTCAAGTATGATTCAGGGAATGCAGTGAGATCAGTGACATTAGATATAACTTGAAGTTTGTTCAGGTAACTGGTCACTGATATATAAACACTGAGGCCCATGGAATACATCTTGATTAAATAATAAATGTATCAAATCAGTCATCAAATTTATTGGGGTTGAATTTAGTTAATTGATTCAGAAGATTGAATAGCTCATCATTGAAGTAAAGTATGGTTCTGAGACTGCAGTGGGTTCAGTGACATTGGTCGCGGTGACTTGTAGCTGTTTAGGCTACCTACCTTGAGGCTACCTTGAGGTGCTTCCGGGGCTTAGTGTCCCCGCGGCCCGGTCGTCGACCAGGCCTCCTGGTTGCTGGACTGATCAACCAGGCTGTTAGACGCGGCTGCTCGCAGCCTGACGTATGAGTCACAGCCTGGTTGATCAGGTATCCTTTGGAGATGCTTATCCAGTTCTCTCTTGAACACTGTGAGGGGTTTGCCAGTTATGCCCCTTATGTGTAGTGGAAGCGTGTTGAACAGTCTCGGGCCTCTGATGTTGATAGAGTTCTCTCTCAGAGAACCTCTGTTGCACCTCTGATTTTCAACGGGGGTATTCTGCACATCCTGCCATGTCTTCTGGTCTCATGTGGTGTTATTTCCGTGTGCAGGTTTGGGACCAGCCCCTCAATTATTTTCCACGTGTAAATTATTATGTATCTCTCCCGCCTGCGCTCAAGGGAGTACAGATTTAGGCTCTTTAGTCGGTCCCAGTAATTTAGATGTTTTACTGAGTGGATTCTAGCAGTAAAGGATCTCTGCACGCTCTCTAGGTCAGCAATTTCTCCAGCTTTGAAAGGGGCTGTCATTGTGCAGCAGTACTCCACTCTAGATAGCACAAGCGTTTTGAAAAGTATCATCATCGGTATAGCATCTCTAGTGTGAAAAGTTCTTGTTATCCAACCTGTCATTTTTCTTGCAGTTGTGACGGCTACTTTATTGTGTTCTTTAAAGGTAAGGTCTTCCGACATGAGTACACCCAGGTCCTTTACATTGCCTTTTCGTTCTATGTTATGATTTGCCTGCGTTTTGTACGTGGTTTCTGTTTTTATATTTTCAATTTTTCCGTAGCGCATGAGCTGAAACTTATCCTCGTTGAATACCATATTATTTTCTGTAGCCCATAGAAAGACCTGATCTACATCTGATTGGAGGTTTGCCGTGTCCTCTATGTTGCCAACTCTCATGAAAATCCTAGTGTCATCTGCAAAGGATGATACAGTGCTATAGGTTGTGTTCTGGTCTATGTCCGATATGAGGATGAGAAAAAGTACTGGAGCAAGCACAGTACCCTGGGGGACTGAGCTCTTCACGGTTTTTCTTTTTTCACGTTTTTTCACGGGTACTGTTCACTGATTTGCCACTGAGGCCTCATGAACTCATCTTCAGCTTCAAATGATGATACTAACATCAACCTCTGTTGGTATAGTCAGCTGTAATCTCCTTAGTATAATGCTACTGGAGAAATATAATCAGCTGACAAATTTAGATTTCTATTGGTATTGTTTATCTGCAGGCATAGGTCTCCTCTGGCTTGATACTGGGCCTGAGAGTAATTTACCTCCTGCAGAGTTTAACATGGTTATACCCTGATATTTAGTAGGGCTACCGATGAATCGATGACAATAGTTTGTCCCTACAAGGAAACCGAAGTGGGTGAGGTGATCAGACTTAATATTATCTGCCAATTTTATTCCTCTATTTCTCAGGAATTTGGCTGTTGCTCTCAGACCTTGAACTTGTAGGTCTACTGGTATTTTGTCCACCACAATGGCTTGTACTCTACATACGTACCTGCCTAAACGTACTGATGGTTGTACCACCTGGTAGACTTGAGGTCCTGCATCTGTTACAAACCCTGAGATGTTGAATGACGTCTGGGCTACAGGCCTTAATTGTAGTTCATCTGCCAACTTTTTAGTGACATATGTTCTCTGGGATCCTTGGTCAAACAACCCACGGGTACGGACCTTGGCCCTCTTATTCTGGATGGTAATTTGGGCAGTAGGCAAAGTCGTATTACCTTTAGACTTTGCCGATTGGACACTCTTTGTTTGTTGCACCTTGCAGTACTGTACTGTGGTGGGAATGCTATCTTCCACCTTGGGGTTTGGAGACGTTGTTTTGGTGTCTCTGCACAATGGTGCTGACCTTTGTTACACCTATTACAGGTGCGTAATTGGGTATCACAGTCGTTGATGTTATGTTTCCTGAGGCACCTCGTGCAATGTTGCAAATCTTTGAGTCGCTCAACACGGGCGTCACTATCAGGAAAATTAGGGCAGTGGTACATTGAATGTTTCTCATTGCAGAACAAACATGTTCCATAGCTTCCAGTACCCTTTGGTGTCACGTTCTTGGGTGACACAGTAACTATAGGCTTGGAGGGTCCCACTGCATATACGCCCACACTGCTACTGTTCCACTTTGGTGTTGAATTATATTGTCTAGATTGATTTGGAGTACCTTTGGTACTCTGTGGTTTACTATTATTGGTTTCTGAGGGTTTACTTGGTGGTTTTAATTTGTCATGTGTTCGTAATTGATGAACTACTGACTTTAAACCTTCAGATATTTCATTCATGGATAAGATACTTTTATTGTAATGAGCACTCATTTGTCTCAATATGTCCCTAGGTATTTTCTCCTGGACAATTATTTTCAAGACCCACTCAGCCCCGTTTGTATCTGCTGTCAGGCTGAGGGCATTGATTAATGATTCTACCTCCAGCTTGAAGACTTGGAGTGAATCAGCTGAAGCCTCCGGTGGGGGTAAATGCAACAGCTCATGAACTAAATGTGATGTTCTTACTTCTGGATCAGCATAATTATCCTTGAGAAGTTTTACTGCCAGATCATAGCCGTCATTAGTTAATCTCAGATGGGATACTACTGTTTTAGCCTCACCTGATAATTGGCCTTGCAAATAAGAGAATTTACTACTCTTTGGTAAAGATTCTTTTGAGTCTACAAGGTCAACGAATTTGTTCCAAAATTCGTCCCAATCTTCCTCATCTTTTCCTGAGAAAGTGGGTAAATTAATTGGAGAGAGTCGAGCTTCTGCTTGACTCGTATTAGATGCAACTGTTGTTGTTGTTGCTGTTGCCTTGTTCTGGGCAATTAATTTGACATAAGGCTGTAACGTGGCCTGAGTGTGATCTTCATAATTCGCAAGATCAACCATAATGTCGTCTATTTCTGTTTCTGATAAACTGGTGTTGGCAAGTTCAGCCACATATGTTGCTATTTGGCATTTGATTTGCTCAAATTTACCTGCAGCTGCTTGATAATAGCTTTCCAGGTCAGCATAATCAACTTGAGATTGTTGTGACAAATCTTCACATTTCTTGATCTGTCTTGTTAAGTGGCATTTAAGACCTGTAAGGGTTCTTTTCATTCTCCCTGCATTATCCATACTGGCTAGTTGGTGAAGCCTTGTGGGACTTTTACTTGGGTCGCTCATAATACTGAACAAGTACTGATGGTAGCCTAGGGTAAATTCTGCACTCACTAGGTTGTAATCCTACCTCTACTAGAGGTTAGCACTTAAAATTAATACACATTATATATATACAATCATACACACTAATGATTTGAGTGATAAACCAGTGTCACTGGAAGTACCTTTAGGTTAGCTCTTCTATATCACCCTAGGATGGAATAGACACTAATTAATCACTCAAAGGTGTAATGATCATAAGTAAATTATTATATATACAACTCAACTCGAGTTGATAAAAATTACACCCAAAATAGGGTCTGGACCATTCATTAATGGTGTTAGGTTGTTCAATATAGTATAACTGACTATGGTAATAATGGGACTAGGATGAACAATAATAGTTCAACTAGTCAATGGTAATATCCTACCCTGTTGTGGGTTGGCAATTAGTAAATATTATACTGTGATCACTAGTGCAATATATATTAAATAATTCTCTATTTTGGAGAAATAATATACACAATTATTGATAATAGCCTCTTAATTAGCCTCTATGAAACTTCTAATATTATCTAGAAGTATTAAATATTATTAGTGACCTCGCGAAATAAAGTCCACAAAATTCGTGGATAATCTCTCGCGAAATTTAACACCACGAAATCCGTGAACAATCTGCGAAGACACAGCCACTAATTTGGCTGGCTTCAATATTAGCGCTGTCATTTCACAGAATACCACGCCACCAAATATCTGTGGGTGTCCATGAAACCGCTGATGAGGCTGATCTGAACTGATGCTCAAACTGCTAGTGTTGAGCATCACCGTATGTGATTGCAGTTCAGTAAACCATTGTGGGGCAGTGTTCTAGAGGGTTCATGTTCTGTATGTTATTTTACTAGGCTCTGCAGTATTGTCATTGCTGTGGGAACCGACCTGTGAGATTTATATTTATTTAATTTATATGAATTTATATTTACATTAATTTATATACTTCGATAGCAATTTGTATGATGTTAAGTGGACTGTATTTCTGCAATAATCTCTTAATCACACAAATCGATCCTCTACACATTAGGGGGGTTTATATTAATTGAATTTATATATATGCAGCCAATCAAACTACAGTAATAGACTACATACATTGAAGAGGTTCCTTATCTTATAGTACAGCAGGCCTTAGTCCACCAGGTATAACCAGGATGTAGACACCACATTTTCCCTCTTTGAGGTAGCTTCCATCACCCTGGTAACTGATGCACAAAGCATGCTTCCTCGTCTTGACCTGTCAAAAGGGCGCTAGCTGAGAAGCCAGAATCCTAGTATATGACAGGTATATCAGAGAAACACTGTATAAGGAACAATGAAGACCTGGCTTAATTACCTTTAGTATGAGGCTATCTCGTGCTCTAACCGGTTCACCCTATATCCACTGACATTATGGCCATAAATGAAAGATAAATGGGTTTCGGAAGAACACTTAACTTGAATTTGTTGACAGCGTGTTGAAGATGGTACACCTTTGGTTTCCATAACACTACGTCCAAGTAAAATTAACAGGAGCCGTATTTGCTCCCGTGAGCCTCTGGTCTCAGTATAAACAATGGCTGCCCCTCCCTCACCCTGACGCCACTGGCCTACATTGTCCAGATGACAGAGTGATAAAAGGGTCACATTTACTCTACTTTAATATTGATAATTAAGTTAATTTATATGATATGTTTTTATGATGGTAAAGTCCAAAGACTAATGTATTTAAGAATAATTCCCACCATAATAGGTGGTGAATTTATAACAGTATGTGGAATGATATCCCGTTTTCTATAGACGGTAATTCCACTACAAGTTACGTTTTCTATGGGTAACTTGTTTATACAACACAGCTATTATCTGTCTGTATGATATATTATTAAATGGTGTTGGATTTTCCGACAATTGCAACCGGATTGTAACGTAAATCACTGTGATTTGTTAGTGTGATTTGTCATTGTCGTGGGGGAACTCGGCTGTCGACGAGTACTTGGGTACACATATATTCTCCTGGTTATATGGTAGGACATCGAAGTCCAGTATTCAGTGAGGTGATTGCGAGGCAATTAATATAACGTAACCAAGGGAACGCCCATTGCTTTAAGAGAATTTGTTCTTTGACAATTTGAGTAACGTAAAATACGTTTGGGTTAATTTACATTCCTGTAAGCAGCTACGGTAGTCTCGAGGAGCCTAGCCATCAGCCAGATAAGAATTAGAGTATTGTCTGTCGTAATTAACGGTCAGTGGGCCGGGTAACTGACGTGTTTCAGGAAGTCAAAGTAATTAACCTCGATCCTTGTATGATCGACTCACACGAAGGCTACATTGTTCCATTAACGTTATGTCGTTATCTGCCCGGAAGTACCGGCACTTGATTGACTCGTGGGAGGAGTAGCGTCATTTTAGAATAACGTAAACGTGGTGCTAATTACTGTTATTAGCCACCTGAATTGGTCTGAGTATGGAAGGCTTAGACGGAATTCATGCCTTAATGTAAATTGCTGAGCCAGTGTGAAAGGTTGCGTATTTTAATTGTTTAATTATTGATCTTGAGGATAGTAATTAATTACTCTAAAGGTAATCATGATCGATTACCGTTCTCTTAGCACTTTGAACATTGTAAATCAGAGTTTACCATCGCTGAGTGATTAGTAACCGATTAACGTAAATTAACGTAACTAGTAAAGAGATTAATCAGCTGTCTGGAAGTACAGGGATTAATGGGATTTTCTCACGGAATGCTCGACGGGAAGAGTGTTGTGTAATTTCCGCGTTACTAGTGACAGTTGTAAGAGTTGTTAATTTAACGTAAAATGTTACTTTGCTATTAACGTAAATGTTATTGTGTTATTAACATAAATCAATTGTTATTGATTGTTGATCGTCCGTGGGACGGATTGTTAACGTAAGGATTAATTTGAGGAAGGGTGCTGGCGTTGCCAGTGAACCCATTAGTTATTGATTTCATTGAAAGACTACTGATTTGATTGCATTGCAACCGCCATTGCAGGTGTAGACTGCACTGAGGCGTAGAACAGTTAGGAGGGTACTGGAGACGTATTTCAGAACCTACTGTCATTAGTTGTAATTGTGATTATAGATCTGTTAGTTCTTGTTTCTTGTTGATTCCTCTGTGGTCACGCTTATGTTCGAGTTAGTTCATTATGCAGTCCGAGGGGCTGGTGTCTAGCTGTCACTGATAGTGTCACAGGAAGAATTTCGAGTAACGTCATTGACATTTCTTTTTGTTTTGTTGTAGTAGTTAGTACTTTATTGAATAAACTAAGTTGTTATGGTTAACACTGTCTTTTCGTTACACCCCCACACATTATAATTGCCCTGCAAGTGTTCTTCACACTTGACTAATAAAATTGAGACTGATTCTGAGTTTTGGATCAAATATACGGCACCACACAACAATTAATTATTGTTGTGAGAGCCCGTGACCTACTTGTCAGATTCGCTTCGGCGAATAACGATGGTCGACGGCCTAGTGGAGGGGATTTCAATTTTCATTGGGGTCTCGGCGTTTGCTCGCGCCTAGTCAATTGTTCATACATGGTCCCAAAGTGAGGAATGAGCTGCTTACTACACTGGTGTGATAGGTAAGCAAGTCCTTCCTCAGGCGACCTACTTGAATATCACGACAGAAACAAAAGTTAAAGAATAAAGAAAATTCTTAGAAATTTTCAGAGCTAAAATTCCTTATACCAATTACAATTTATTCCACAAATTCTCAAAAACTCTCACATTTTGTATGTGGTAATCTTGTCTCTCTGAGCTCTTCTGTCTTTCAGTGACGTGAGGTGCATTTCATGCAGCCTTTCTTCGTAACGCATGCCTCTTAGTCTTTCTTCGTAAAGCATGCCTCTTAGTCCTGGGACTAGCCTAGTGGCATACCTCGGAACTTTTTCCAGCTTCGTCTTGTGCTTAACAAGGTACGGGCTTCATGCTGGGGCCGCATACTGCAAAATTAGTCTTATATACGTGATATACAAGGTTCGGGAAGATTCCTTAAACAGGTTTCTGAAGGCAGTTCTGGTGTTAGCCAGCCTCGCATACGCCACCGATAATATTCTTTTTATGTGGGCTTCAGGTGACAGGTTTGGCTTATCAACTCCTAGATCTTCCTCTCTGTCCGTTTCGTGAAGGACTTCATCTACAATTCGGTATCCTGTGTCTGGCCTATTTCCTCAAACGTTTCAATACCTTACATTTACTTGGATTTAACCTTGGTAGCCATTTGTTGGACCAATCCTTTAGCTTGTCTAGATCATCTTGTAGCCTCATACTGTCTTCCTCTGTCTTAATCCTCCTCATAATTTTTGAATCTTCAGCAAACATTGAGAGAAACGAGTCTATTCCCTCTGGGAGATCATTTACATATACCAGAAACAATATGGGTCCAAGGACTGATCCCTGTGGAACTCCACTGGTGACGCCACACCACTCCGAGACCCTCACAGTGTTTGGTCGCCATATTATGAGGGGTAGAGATAGGAGAACATATTGGAGGGAGGAGTAATACGTCCTCCCTCGACGAAGGTCAGTGGATGACTGAGGGAGGGTGAGGGGTTAGCCACCGGCTGGCGGCGGCGGCCAGCAGCATGTCTGGACATGTTCCCAGAGTGGACCTCGCCCAAGATAGAGGAGTACCGTCGTGGCGACGTGTTAGAGTTTAAGGAGATGTCAGATGGAGTTTTATTTTCTGTGGATACATTTAGTTATATTTTAGTATGGAAACATTTTTATTGGCATGGCAATGGAATTGCAGGTTTGTTTGGGGAGGAGTTGATGGAAGAACTTCGAGGCCAGGGAAGGAGTTAATGGAGGAAACTTCGAGGCTGGAGAAGTGTATGCTGAAATCTGTGGGAGAGCAGAACTCCATAGTGAGGAGTTGACCTGAAGCAGTGTAAAGGAACAGTGAAGAAGAGTTTCCAATGTCACCGTGGAATCAGTGGTGAAGCATCACTGGTGTTTGAAGAGGACTTCATTGTGCAGCAGCTTAGGGAGAACTGCAGAAGTGTACTTTTGAGTATTTTGGAGGACCTAGAGATATATATGGTAGTGAACCTCCAGGAGCAGAGCAGAGGTTTATGGTGGATACTCAGGAATGTATAAGGGAAGTGCTTGAATGCTTATTGGCGTGTAAGACGCAGTGTAAGGTGAGAGATTGACTGCTTCTTGTGTCGGGGAATATTTATGCAGATGTTTCTGGTGTTTCAGCCACAGGCTGAGTTTATATAGTTTTAGGGCTGAGTGTATAACATTGTTATGACGAGATTTACCCCCCCCCCCACACCTAGTGAGGGAGTAGTAAGTGGTAAGCCAAGAGTTGGGCAGTCACTTGATATGGATGGTTGGTGAGGCCAGGATTGGGTGTTGAACTGCTACCGGCCTGTAACAGCTTAGAGTGTTGTATGACACAATTTTAATGTTTTTATGTCACGTATTGTATTTGTTTTCGATTATTAAATGTGTATTGTTAGCTGGCGAGGTCCTGGTGAGGCTTCCCCGCAAGCAGGAGAGAGAAAGGATCACAGCTGCGGATAGGGTGGCAGGAAGTACTAATTTGAAAAAGGGGGATTTAGATCATACCAAACAAGGAGAGAGTGGGGAGTCACGGTAGCTCAAGTAGGGTTTGTACACTGGGCAACGAGGCCAGTGTTGGAGCCACACCCCTTAATATGTGATGATGAATCCCTCTCCAAGAACATGAGGCATACCGGGTGATCTGAGTAAATTTCAAGCACTCAAGTGTTCATTGTTGGTCAACCGAGGGTAGCGGCAGTGTGGCTGCCGAGGTCGGTTGTCTGTTCCGGCAGAGGGGTTGGGAGACATTATCCGCCTGTACGCAAGTAACAGCTTGGTGCAGCAACTTTGGAGGTTTAAGTTCCATAAGCCCCAACCCCCTCAGGCCAGAACAAAACACACACACACGCACACACACACACACACACATACACATTTCACCCAGGGGCCTCGTAGCCTGGTGGATAGCGCGCAGGACTCGTAATTCTGTGGCGCGGGTTCGATTCCCGCACGAGGCAGAAACAAATGGGCAAAGTTTCTTTCACCCTAAGTGCCCCTGTTACCTAGCAGTAAATAGGTACCTGGGAGTTAGTCAGCTGTCACAGGCTGCTTCCTGGGGTGTGTGTGTGTGTGGTGTTGGGGAAAAAAAAAGTAGTTAGTAAACAGTTGATTGACAGTTGAGAGGCGGGCCGAAAGAGCAAAGCTCAACCCCCGCAAAAACACAACTAGTAAACACACACACACACACATACACACACACACACACACACACACACACACACACACACACACACACACACACACATACACACACACACACACACACACACACACACACACACACACAGTGTATGTGTGTGGATGAGAAGAGAGGCAGAAAGACAATACGAAAACGACATCGCAAGCAAGGCAAAGACTCAGCCTAAATTGCTGCATATAGCCACATCAGGAGAAAAACAACAGTACAGGAACAGGTTATGAAATTAAGGATAGGGGCAGACTGATTCACTACAAACGACAAGGAAGTGTGTGAGGAACTGAATAAGAAATTCCAAGAGGTCTTCACCTTAGAGCAAGGAGAAATCCCAGAGATAAGAGAGGGAATAGCTAACCAGGAACCACTGGAAGAGTTTGAGATTACAAGCGGGGAAGTAAGGAAGTGTTTACTAGAGTTGGATGTGACAAAGGCTATAGGCCCAGATGGAATCTCCCCTTGGATACTAAAGGAAGGAGCAGAAGAACTGTGCCTACCACTCTCCATAGTGTATAACAAATCTCTGGCAACAGGGAAACTGCCAGAAATTTGGAAAGCAGCTAATGTAGTCCCGATATACAAGAAAGGGGATAGACAGGAGGCACTGAATTACAGGCCAGTGTCCCTAACCTGCATACCATGCAAGCTGATGGAGAAGATTGTGCGAAGAAAGCTAGTGAAGCACCTGGAGCGAAAGAACTTTGTAACACAGCACCAACATGGATTCAGGGATGGCAGGTCCTGCCTCACAGGGTTACTTGAATTCTATGACCAGGCAACAAAAATAAGGCAAGAAAGAGAAGGGTGGGCAGACTGCATATTTTTGGATTGTCAGAAAGCCTTTGATACAGTGCCACACAAGAGGCTAGTGAAAAAGCTGGAGATGCAGGCTGGAGTGAAAGGGAAGGTACTCCGTTGGATACAGGAGTACCTAAGCAACTGGAGACAACGAGTCAGTGTGAGGGGCGAGGTCTCAGATTGGCGAGACGTTACGAGTGGAGTCCCGCAGGGGTTAGTCCTTGGACCTATACTGTTTCTGATATATGTAAATGATCTCCCAGAGGGTATAGAATCGTTTCTCTCAATGTTTGCCGATGATGCAAAAATTATGAGGAGGATTGAAACTGAGGACGATAGTAGGAGGCTACAAGATGACCTAGACAGACTGAGTGAATGGTCCAACAAATGGCTGTTGAAGTTCAACCCGAGTAAATGCAAAGTAATGAAACTAGGCAGTGGAAACAGGAGGCCAGATACAGAACAGAATAGGAGATGAAGTACTTAATGAAACGAACAGTGAGAAAGATCTAGGAGTTGATATCACACCAAACCTGTCTCCTGAAGCCCACACAAAAAGAATAACGTCTGCGGCATATGCGAGGCTGGCTAACATCAGAACAGCGTTCAGAAACCTGTGTAAGGAATCATTCAGAATCTTGTACACCACATATGTAAGACCAATCCTGGAGTATGCGGCCCCAGCATGGAGCCCGTACCTTGTCAAGCACAGGACGAAGCTGGAAAAAGTGCAAAGGTATGCCACTAGACTAGTCCCAGAACTAAGAGGCATGAGTTACGAGGAAAGGCTGCGGGAAATGCACCTTACGACACTGGAAGATAGAAGAGTAGGGAGAGACATGATCACAACCTACAAAATCCTCAGAGGAATCGACCGGGTAAACTAGGATAAACTATTCAACACTGGTGGGACGCGAACAACGGGACACAGGTAGAAACTGAGTACCCACATGAGCCACAGAGACGTTAGAAGGAACGTTTTCAGTGTCAGACTAGTTAACGGATGGAATGCATTAGGCAGTGATGTGGTGGAGGCTGACTCCATACACAGTTTCAAATGTAGATATGATAGAGCCCAGTAGGCTCAGGAATCTGTACACCAGTTGATTGACAGTTGAGAGGCGGGACCAAAGAGCCAAAGCTCAACCCCCACAAGCACAAATAAGTGAGAACAATTAGGTGAGTACACACACACACTAGGCAGTGGAAACAGGAGGCCAGACACAGGATACAGAATAGGAGATGAAGTACTTAATGAAACGGACAGAGAGAAAGATCTAGGAGTTGATATCACACCAAACCTGTCTCCTGAAGCCCACATAAAAAGAATAACGTCTGCGGCATATGCGAGGCTGGATAACATCAAAACAGCGTTCAGGAACCTGTGTAAGGAATCATTCAGAATCTTGTACACCACATATGTAAGAACAATCCTGGAGTATGCGGCCCCAGCATAGAGCCCTTACCTTGTCAAACACAAGACGAAGCTGGAAAAAGTCCAAAGGTATGCCACTAGACTAGTCCCAGAACTAAGAGGCATGAGTTACAAGGAAAGGCTGCGGGAAATGCACCTTACGACACTGGAAGACAGAAGAGTAAGGGGAGACATGATCACAACCTACAAAGTCCTCAGAGGAATCGACCGTGTAAACAAGGATAAACTATTCAACACTGGTGGGACGCGAACAAGGGGACACAGGTGGAAACTGAGTACTCACATGAGCCACAGAGACGTTAGAAGGAACTTTTTCAGTGTCAGAGTAGTTAACGGATGGAATGCATTAGGCAGTGATGTGGTGGAGGCTGATTCCATACACAATTTCAAATGTAGATATGATAGAGCCCAGTAAGCTCAGGATTCTGTACACCAGTTGATTGCCAGTTGAGAGGCGGGACCAAAGAGCCAAAGCTCAACTCCCGCAAGCACAAATAGGTGAGTACAAATAGGTGAGTACACACACACACACACACACACACACACCAGCCTGTTTTTCTAGTATGAATACAAGTCGCTTATGAGGAACTGTGTCAAAAGCTCTTCGGTAGTCCTGGAAAACGCAGTCTACCCACACCTATCTTTCCCGTTTGATTGTTGTCATTATGTCGTAGAGCTCCAATAAGATGGTCAAGTAAGATTTTCCTTTTGATGAAACTATGTTGATGCTTGGAACAATATGTCTATGAGTCTTTCCACTACAATAATTCATGCTGGAGTGAGGGAGGAGGGAGTGTGGAGTGTGGGAGGGGGAAGTGGGGAGTGAGGGAGGGGGAAGTGTGGAGTGAGGGAGGGGGAAGTGTGGAGTGAGGGGGGGGAAGTGTGGAGTGAGGGAGGGGGAAGTGTGGAGTGAGGGAGGGGGAAGTGTGGAGTGAGGGGGGGGAAGTGTGGAGTGAAGGAGGGGGAATGTGGAGTGAGGGAGGGGGAAGTGTGGAGTGAGGGAGGGGGAATGTGGAGTGAAGGAGGGGGAATGTGGAGTGAGGGAGGGGGAATGTGGAATGAGGGAGGGGGAAGTGGGGAGTGAGGAACGGAGAAGTGTGGAGTGAGGAACGAGGAAGTGTGGAGCGAGGGAGAGGGAATGTGGAGTGAGGGAGGGGGAAGTGTGGAGTGAGGGAGGGGGAACGTGGAGTGAGGGAGGGGGACGTGTGGAGTGAGGGACGGAGAAGTGTGGAGTGAGGGACGGAGAAGTGTGGAGTGAGGGAGAGGGAAGGGAAGAGAGAAGGAGGGGAATATAATACAATTCCATGGACCGTCTAGTCCCATTATCTGTCACTCGATTTCATGTTGTTTATTTGTGTTTGAAGGAAAGGGAGGATGGAGGGAAGGAAAGGTGTAGGGAGGCATCTTGGTTATCTTGAGGTTATCTTGAGTTGATTTCGGGGCTTTAGTGTCCCCGCGGCCCGGTCCTTGACCAGGCCTCCACCCCCAGGAAGCAGCCCGTGACAGCTGACTAACACCCAGGTACCTATTTACTGCTAGGTAACAGGGGCATTCAGGGTGAAAGAAACTTTGCCCATTTGTTTCTGCCTCGTGCGGGAATCGAACCCGCGCCACAGAATTACGAGTCCTGCGCGCTATCCACCAGGCTACGAGGCCCCTCTAAATGGGGCATGAAGGAAGGGGTTCCGGGAAGCGTGAAGGCAAGGAAAGAATGAAGGGAACTACAAGAGAGCAGGGAGTGGTGAAGGCAGATAAGCGGCAGAGGGAAAGAATGAGATGTAGGAAGGGCAGGAATGAGGTAAGGATGGAGTGAAGGAAAGGGAATGTTGTTTACCCTGTGTTCCTAAAGCCACCAGTCTCCGGCCTGCACTCATGAGTGACGGATTGACCCTTGCGTGTCACTCACATCAAAACTGGGGTCAAGAATTACCAGTAATGAACCCTAGTAATGACCCCTTAGTAATATCCCTTAGTAATGATCACTAGTAATGACCCCTTAGTAATGTCCCCTAGTAATGATCCCTAGTAATGACCCCTTAGTAATGTCCCCTAGTAATGATCACTAGTAATGACCCTTAGTAATGACCCCTAGTAATGACCCCTAGTAATGACCCCCTAGTAATGACCCCTAGTAATGACCCCTAGTAATGACCCCTAGTAATGACCCCTAGTAATGACCCCTAGTAATGACCCCTAGTAATGACCCCTAGTAATGACCCCTAGTAATGACCCCTAGTAATGACCCCTAGTAATGACCCCTAGTAATGACCCCTAGTAATGACCACTAATAATCACCCCTGATTGAGCAAGACGTCCGTATTAATATTGTTCTCTTCAGAGTCTCTTTAAAACGGGAATTAGGATAAATTTTGCTTCCTAGAATAAGGAGGAAGATGTCAACAAATGGGTAAATGAAAGCAGAGGTCAACAAGCAAAAATTCTAAAAATATAATTCTAATAATTGATGCAATTAATAACATTGTTAGTGTTATAGGAGAACACAAGTTCAGCAATCATGACAACACGGGAAATACAAACACCTTATTCCTAACACAGGTCACAGTACGTGGGTGTCACAGTACACGGTCGTCACACTACTCCGTAACACAGGTCACAGTACGTGGGTGTCACAGTACACGGTCGTCACACTACTCCGTAACACAGGTCACAGTACGTGGGTGTCACAGTACACGGTCGTCACACTGCTCCGTATCACAGGTTTCACAGTACGTGGGTGTCACAGTACACGGTCGTCACACTACTCCGTAACACAGGTCACAGTACGTGGGTGTCACAGTACA
Source organism: Procambarus clarkii (assembly GCF_020424385.1). NCBI lineage: Eukaryota > Metazoa > Arthropoda > Malacostraca > Decapoda > Cambaridae > Procambarus > Procambarus clarkii. Next base: position 19,061 of record NW_025560481.1, read on the forward strand.
CGGTCGTCACACTACTCCGTAACACAGGTCACAGTACGTGGGTGTCACAGTAAACGGTCGTCACACTGTTCCGTATCACAGGTTTCACAGTACGTGGGTCTCACAGTGCACGGTCGTCACACTGCTCCATAACTCAGGTCACAGTACGTGGGTGTCACAGTACACGGTCGTCACACTTGCACCACATACTGACCTCATAGTCACTAACAATGGTAAACATTAGATGAAGTCTATCCGTCCGGACTCTGGTCGATCTGATCACTGTCTGTCTCTAGCTGTCTACGTTTATGTCATTGTATCTCTGCCTATTTTTCTCGCTGTGCGTGTGTACTCACCTAATTGTGCTTGAGGGGGTTGAGCTCTGGCTCGTTGGTGCCGCCTCCCAACCGTCAATCAACAGGTGTACAGGTTCCTGAGCCCATTGGGCTCTGTCATATCTACACTTGAAATTGTGTATGGAGTCAGCCTCCACTACATCACTTCCTAATGCATTCCATTTGTCAACCACTCTGACACTAAAAAAGTTTTTTTTAATATCTCTGTGGCTAATTTGGGCACTCAGTTTCCACCTGTGTCCCCTAGTACGTGTGCCCTTTGTGTTAAATAGCCTGTCTTTATCTACCCTATCGATTCCCTTGAGAATCTTGAATGTGGTAATCATTTCCCCCATCCCTCACTCCACACTTCCCTCTCCCTCACTCCACACTTTCCCTCCCTCACTCCTGTTGGAAATTTCCAACACTAATACAATACTATTGTATTATTATAAACTAGTATTAAAATATACTAATTACTGTAGTTACTAAAATTTACTAACAGTGATGTTCACATGAACTAACTATTATATTTGTATAAGGATGCTGGAATTCTTACGAAACCAAGCCCAGTATTGCGTCAGATTATACCTAGTTAAACACATTTATATCCGGTGTGTTAGAGAATTGAATGTGATTCTCTAAAATCATCAGTATTCCGTGTGATAATTATTTATGGATAACATAACTCCCAAATAATTCCAAATCGAGAGTTTTTAGTTACAATTGTTATCAAGTAATAATTTTACCGTCACGGATGAATGCCATGGAGAAAACTAAAATCTTCTCCATTTCTTGTTTACTACCATAAGACGAGAAAGTAATAATATTTAACTCCCTAGAATTACAACCCAGTCTTTATTAAAGCATTTCAGCCACAATTACGCGAAATAATTTTATTCATGATAATAATTTCTGTGGCGAATGCGGGACGCTAGTGGGTGAGGGAGGAGAAGCCATTGTTGTTGTGGACGTGTCGCTTATTTATTCTAAAATTCATTATTTCTATATCATATTATCTAATTGGATACTGATCATGTACACTGGAGATAATCCGTGTTTATAGGAATGATTAATTTCTGATGCTAATGATCTTTATAATTACTGGTGATAATCTTCTATAGATTTCTTTAATTTGGTCATAAGATTAGTTATTACACAATGAACTGGTGTACGAACCACACTAGTTCCTAGACGTATATGAAGTTCTAGCAATAACCCCCCAAAGTAGGTGTTTGAGGCTTTGATTCAAGTTAATTATCTATACAGCCCATTAATTATTTAAGTGATTATACTTCCTGATATTTAGCAATAGACACTGGTTCTTCCTGGAGTTTCTAATGATCACTTTTTATTAATTTCCCTCTTTTCTTTAAAAGCGGGTGGTCCTTCGTAATTGATTTCATTACTTTAATAATTAAATAAATAGAGTCAAGCCCCAAATATCCCACAACTCCACACTTCCCCCTCCCTCACTCCCTACTTCCACACTTCTGTCTTCCAACGAAGTGAGGTTTAATTCCCGTAGTCTCTCCTCGTAGCTCATACCTCTCAGCTCGGGTACTAGTCTGATGGCAAACCTCTGAACCTTTTCCAGTTTAGTCTTGTGCTTGACTAGATTTGTACTCCTTGCTGGAGCCGCATACTCCAGGATTGGTCTGACATATGTGGTATATAATGTTCTGAAAGATTCCTTACACAAGTTTCTAAAGGCCGTTCTTATGTTAGCCAACCTGGCATATGCCGCTGATGTTATCCTCTTGATATGAGCTTCAGGGAAGAGGTCTGGCGTGATATCAACCCCCAGGTCTTTCTCTCTCTCTGACTCTTGAAGTATTTTATCTCCCAAATGATACCTTGTATCTGGTCTCCTGCTCCCAACCCCTATCTTCATTACATTACATTTGGTTGGGTTAAACTCTACCAACCATTTGTTCAAACATTCCTGCAGCTTGTTCAGGTCTTCTTGAAGCCTCAAGCTGTCCTCCTCTGTCTTAATCCTTCTCATAATTTTGGCGTCGTCAGCAAACATTGAGAGGAATGAGTCTATACCCTATGGGAGATCATTTACGTATATCTGAAACAGAATAGGTCCGAATACAGAGACCTGTGGGATTCCACTGGTGGCTTCACACCAATCTGAGGTCTCATCCCTCACCGTAACTCTCTATTTCCTATTGCTTAGGTACTCCCTTATCCACTGGAGCGCCTTACCAGTTACTCCTGCCTGTTTCTCCAGCTTATGCAACAGCCTTTATGGGGTGCTGTGTCAAAGGCTTTCCATCAGTCCAAAAAAAATGCAGTTCGCCCATCCTTCTCTTTCTTGCCTAATCTTTGTCACCTGATCGTAGAATTCCATAAAGCCTGTAAGGCAAGATTTACCCTCCCTGAACCCATGTTGATGGGGTGTCACGAAGTCCCTTCTCTCCAAATGTGTTACTAGGCTTTTTCTCACAATCTTCTCCATCACCCTGCATGGTATACAAGTTAAGGACACTGGCCTGTAGTTCAGTGCCTCTTGTCTGTCACCCTTTTTGTATATTGGGACTACATTAGCCTTCTTCCATATTTCTGGTAGGTCTCCCGTTTCCAGTGACCTACTATACACTATAGAGAGTGGCAAGCAAAGTGCTCCTGCACACTCTTTCAATACCCGTGGTGAGATTCCGTCCGGCGCAACAGCTTTTCTCACGTCCAGCTCCAATTGGTGCTTCTTGACCTCATCTCTTGTAATTTCGAAACCTTCCAAGGTCGCCTGGTTTGCTGCCACCTCTCCTAGCGCCGTGACCTCTCATTGTTTTATTGTAAATACCTCCGGGAACCTTTTGTTGAGTTCTTCACACACCTGTTTGTCATTCTCTGTGTACCTGACCGAACCAAAGCTACTCCATAGTCACATCAGAAGGAAAACAACAGTGAAAGAACAGGTATTGAAACTTAGAACAGGCGAGGACAGGTATACAGAGAATGACAAAGAGGTGTGTGAAGAACTCAACAAGAGGTTCCAGGAGGTCTTCACAATAGAACAAGGTGAGGTCACTGTGCTAGGAGAAAGGGAGGTAAACCAGGCGGCCTTGGAAGAGCTCGAAATTACGAGAGAGGAGGTCAAGAGACACCAGCTGGATCTGGATGTTAGAAAGGCTGTTGGTCCAGATGGGATCACACCATGGATACTGAAAGAGTGTGCAGAGGCTCTTTGCTTGCCACTCTCCATAGTGTATAGTAAGTCACTGGAGACGGAAGACCTACCAGAAATATGGAAAACGGCGAATGTGGTCCCAATATACAAAAAGGGCGACAGGCAAGAGGCACTGAACTACAGGCCAGTGTCCTTGACTTGTATACCTTGCAAGGTGATGGAGAAGATCGTGAGAAAAAACCTGGTAACACATCTGGAGAGAAAGGATTTCGTGACAAATCGACAACATGGGTTCAGGGAGGGCAAATCTTTCCTTACAGGCTTGATAGAATTCTACGATCAGGTGACAAAGATTAAGCAAGTAAGAGAGGGCTGGGCGGACTGCATTTTCTTTAATTGTCGGAAAGCCTTTGACACAGTATCGCATAAGAGGCTGGTACATAAGCTGGAGAGACAGGCAGGTGTATCTGGTAAGGTGCTCCATTGGATAAGGGAGTACCTAAGCAATAGGAAGCAGAGAGTTACGGTGAGGGGTGAGACTTCCGATTGGCGTGAAGTAACCAGTGGAGTCCCACAGGGCTCTGTACTCGGTCCTATCTTGTTTCTGATATATGTAAATGAACTCCCAGAGGGTATCGATTCATTTCTCTCAATGTTTGCGGACGATGCCAAAATTATGAGAAGGATTAAAACAGAAGAGGACTGTTTGAGGCTTCAAGAAGACCTAGACAAGCTGAAGGAATGGTCGAACAAATGGTTGTTAGAGTTTAACCCAAACAAATGTAATGTATTGAAGATAGGTGTAGGGAGCAGGAAGCCAGATACAAGGTATCATCTGGAAGAGGAAATTCTTCAGGAGTCAGAGAAAGAAAAATATTTGGGGGTTGATATCACGCCAGACATGTCTCCTGCAGTACATATCAAGAGGATAATATCAGCGGCATATGCCAGGCTGGCCAACATACGAACGGCATTCAGAAACTTGTGTAAAGATTCATTCAGAACTTTGTATACCACATATGTCAGGCCAATCCTGGAGTATGCCGCCCCAGCATGGAGTCCATATCTAGTCAAGGATAAGATTAAACTGGAAAAGGTTCAAAGGTTTGCCACCAGACTAGTACCCGAGCTGAGAGGTATGAGCTACGAGGAGAGACTTCCGTAATTAAACCTCACTTCGCTGGAAGACAGAAGAGTTAGGGGGGGGCATGATCACCACATTCAAGATTCTGAAAGGAATTGATAGGGTAGATAAAGACAGTCTATTTAACACAAAGAGCACACGCACAAGGGGACACAGGTGGAAACTGAGTGCCCAAATGAGCCACAGAGATATTAGAAAGAACTTTTTTAGTGTCAGAGTGGTTGACAAATGGAATGCATTAGGAAGTGATGTGGTGGAGGCTGACTCCATACACAGTTTCAAGTGTAGATATGATAGAGCCCAATAGGCTCAGGAATCTGTACACCTGTTGATTGACGGTTGAGAGGCGGGACCAAAGAGGCAGAGCTCAATCCCTGCAAACACAACTAGGTGAGTACAACTAAGTGAGTACACACACACACC
>NW_025560482.1:0-26309 GCF_020424385.1 Procambarus clarkii
TTTGAAAACTGCAGGGGGTTTGGGCAAAATATGACCCATCGCCGTTTTCAGTAATTGGCATATTTTCGGTATGAAAAGTCGTAATTTGAAACTGAAAATAGGTGCAGAGAGTCAGAATTCGGCTCAAAAATCACGCTCAGGAGTCAAATTTCCGACATTTCAGACATTTTGAAAACTGCAGGGGGTTTGGGCAAAATATGACCCATCGCCGTTTTCAGTAATTGGCATATTTTCGGTATGAAAAGTCGTAATTTGAAACTGAAAATAGGTGCAGAGAGTCAGAATTCGGCTCAAAAATCACGCTCAGGAGTCAAATTTCCGACATTTCAGACATTTTGAAAACTGCAGGGGGGTTTGGGCAAAATATGACCCATCGCCGTTTTCAGTAATTGGCATATTTTCGGTATGAAAGTCGTAATTTGAAACTGAAAATAGGTGCAGAGAGTCAGAATTCGGCTCAAAAATCACGCTCAGGAGTCAAATTTCCGACATTTCAGACATTTTGAAAACTGCAGGGGGTTTGGGCAAAATATGACCCATCGCCGTTTTCAGTAATTGGCATATTTTCGGTATGAAAAGTCGTAATTTGAAACTGAAAATAGGTGCAGAGAGTCAGAATTCGGCTCAAAAATCACGCTCAGGAGTCAAATTTCCGACATTTCAGACATTTTGAAAACTGCAGGGGGGTTTGGGCAAAATATGACCCATCGCCGTTTTCAGTAATTGGCATATTTTCGGTATGAAAAGTCGTAATTTGAAACTGAAAATAGGTGCAGAGAGTCAGAATTCGGCTCAAAAATCACGCTCAGGAGTCAAATTTCCGACATTTCAGACATTTTGAAAACTGCAGGGGGGTTTGGGCAAAATATGACCCATCGCCGTTTTCAGTAATTGGCATATTTTCGGTATGAAAAGTCGTAATTTGAAACTGAAAATAGGTGCAGAGAGTCAGAATTCGGCTCAAAAATCACGCTCAGGAGTCAAATTTCCGACATTTCAGACATTTTGAAAACTGCAGGGGGGTTTGGGCAAAATATGACCCATCGCCGTTTTCAGTAATTGGCATATTTTCGGTATGAAAAGTCGTAATTTGAAACTGAAAATAGGTGCAGAGAGTCAGAATTCGGCTCAAAAATCACGCTCAGGAGTCAAATTTCCGACATTTCAGACATTTTGAAAACTGCAGGGGGGTTTGGGCAAAATATGACCCATCGCCGTTTTCAGTAATTGGCATATTTTCGGTATGAAAAGTCGTAATTTGAAACTGAAAATAGGTGCAGAGAGTCAGAATTCGGCTCAAAAATCACGCTCAGGAGTCAAATTTCCGACATTTCAGACATTTTGAAAACTGCAGGGGGGTTTGGGCAAAATATGACCCATCGCCGTTTTCAGTAATTGGCATATTTTCGGTATGAAAAGTCGTAATTTGAAACTGAAAATAGGTGCAGAGAGTCAGAATTCGGCTCAAAAATCACGCTCAGGAGTCAAATTTCCGACATTTCAGACATTTTGAAAACTGCAGGGGGGTTTGGGCAAAATATGACCCATCGCCGTTTTCAGTAATTGGCATATTTTCGGTATGAAACGTCGTAATTTGAAACTGAAAATAGGTGCAGAGAGTCAGAATTCGGCTCAAAAATCACGCTCAGGAGTCAAATTTCCGACATTTCAGACATTTTGAAAACTGCAGGGGGGTTTGGGCAAAATATGACCCATCGCCGTTTTCAGTAATTGGCATATTTTCGGTATGAAAAGTCGTAATTTGAAACTGAAAATAGGTGCAGAGAGTCAGAATTCGGCTCAAAAATCACGCTCAGGAGTCAAATTTCCGACATTTCAGACATTTTGAAAACTGCAGGGGGGTTTGGGCAAAATATGACCCATCGCCGTTTTCAGTAATTGGCATATTTTCGGTATGAAAAGTCGTAATTTGAAACTGAAAATAGGTGCAGAGAGTCAGAATTCGGCTCAAAAATCACGCTCAGGAGTCAAATTTCCGACATTTCAGACATTTTGAAAACTGCAGGGGGGTTTGGGCAAAATATGACCCATCGCCGTTTTCAGTAATTGGCATATTTTCGGTATGAAAAGTCGTAATTTGAAACTGAAAATAGGTGCAGAGAGTCAGAATTCGGCTCAAAAATCACGCTCAGGAGTCAAATTTCCGACATTTCAGACATTTTGAAAACTGCAGGGGGGTTTGGGCAAAATATGACCCATCGCCGTTTTCAGTAATTGGCATATTTTCGGTATGAAAAGTCGTAATTTGAAACTGAAAATAGGTGCAGAGAGTCAGAATTCGGCTCAAAAATCACGCTCAGGAGTCAAATTTCCGACATTTCAGACATTTTGAAAACTGCAGGGGGTTTGGGCAAAATATGACCCATCGCCGTTTTCAGTAATTGGCATATTTTCGGTATGAAAAGTCGTAATTTGAAACTGAAAATAGGTGCAGAGAGTCAGAATTCGGCTCAAAAATCACGCTCAGGAGTCAAATTTCCGACATTTCAGACATTTTGAAAACTGCAGGGGGGTTTGGGCAAAATATGACCCATCGCCGTTTTCAGTAATTGGCATATTTTCGGTATGAAACGTCGTAATTTGAAACTGAAAATAGGTGCAGAGAGTCAGAATTCGGCTCAAAAATCACGCTCAGGAGTCAAATTTCCGACATTTCAGACATTTTGAAAACTGCAGGGGGGTTTGGGCAAAATATGACCCATCGCCGTTTTCAGTAATTGGCATATTTTCGGTATGAAAGTCGTAATTTGAAACTGAAAATAGGTGCAGAGAGTCAGAATTCGGCTCAAAAATCACGCTCAGGAGTCAAATTTCCGACATTTCAGACATTTTGAAAACTGCAGGGGGTTTGGGCAAAATATGACCCATCGCCGTTTTCAGTAATTGGCATATTTTCGGTATGAAACGTCGTAATTTGAAACTGAAAATAGGTGCAGAGAGTCAGAATTCGGCTCAAAAATCACGCTCAGGAGTCAAATTTCCGACATTTCAGACATTTTGAAAACTGCAGGGGGGTTTGGGCAAAATATGACCCATCGCCGTTTTCAGTAATTGGCATATTTTCGGTATGAAAAGTCGTAATTTGAAACTGAAAATAGGTGCAGAGAGTCAGAATTCGGCTCAAAAATCACGCTCAGGAGTCAAATTTCCGACATTTCAGACATTTTGAAAACTGCAGGGGGGTTTGGGCAAAATATGACCCATCGCCGTTTTCAGTAATTGGCATATTTTCGGTATGAAACGTCGTAATTTGAAACTGAAAATAGGTGCAGAGAGTCAGAATTCGGCTCAAAAATCACGCTCAGGAGTCAAATTTCCGACATTTCAGACATTTTGAAAACTGCAGGGGGGTTTGGGCAAAATATGACCCATCGCCGTTTTCAGTAATTGGCATATTTTCGGTATGAAAAGTCGTAATTTGAAACTGAAAATAGGTGCAGAGAGTCAGAATTCGGCTCAAAAATCACGCTCAGGAGTCAAATTTCCGACATTTCAGACATTTTGAAAACTGCAGGGGGGTTTGGGCAAAATATGACCCATCGCCGTTTTCAGTAATTGGCATATTTTCGGTATGAAAGTCGTAATTTGAAACTGAAAATAGGTGCAGAGAGTCAGAATTCGGCTCAAAAATCACGCTCAGGAGTCAAATTTCCGACATTTCAGACATTTTGAAAACTGCAGGGGGTTTGGGCAAAATATGACCCATCGCCGTTTTCAGTAATTGGCATATTTTCGGTATGAAACGTCGTAATTTGAAACTGAAAATAGGTGCAGAGAGTCAGAATTCGGCTCAAAAATCACGCTCAGGAGTCAAATTTCCGACATTTCAGACATTTTGAAAACTGCAGGGGGTTTGGGCAAAATATGACCCATCGCCGTTTTCAGTAATTGGCATATTTTCGGTATGAAAGTCGTAATTTGAAACTGAAAATAGGTGCAGAGAGTCAGAATTCGGCTCAAAAATCACGCTCAGGAGTCAAATTTCCGACATTTCAGACATTTTGAAAACTGCAGGGGGGTTTGGGCAAAATATGACCCATCGCCGTTTTCAGTAATTGGCATATTTTCGGTATGAAAAGTCGTAATTTGAAACTGAAAATAGGTGCAGAGAGTCAGAATTCGGCTCAAAAATCACGCTCAGGAGTCAAATTTCCGACATTTCAGACATTTTGAAAACTGCAGGGGGTTTGGGCAAAATATGACCCATCGCCGTTTTCAGTAATTGGCATATTTTCGGTATGAAAAGTCGTAATTTGAAACTGAAAATAGGTGCAGAGAGTCAGAATTCGGCTCAAAAATCACGCTCAGGAGTCAAATTTCCGACATTTCAGACATTTTGAAAACTGCAGGGGGTTTGGGCAAAATATGACCCATCGCCGTTTTCAGTAATTGGCATATTTTCGGTATGAAACGTCGTAATTTGAAACTGAAAATAGGTGCAGAGAGTCAGAATTCGGCTCAAAAATCACGCTCAGGAGTCAAATTTCCGACATTTCAGACATTTTGAAAACTGCAGGGGGGTTTGGGCAAAATATGACCCATCGCCGTTTTCAGTAATTGGCATATTTTCGGTATGAAAAGTCGTAATTTGAAACTGAAAATAGGTGCAGAGAGTCAGAATTCGGCTCAAAAATCACGCTCAGGAGTCAAATTTCCGACATTTCAGACATTTTGAAAACTGCAGGGGGTTTGGGCAAAATATGACCCATCGCCGTTTTCAGTAATTGGCATATTTTCGGTATGAAAAGTCGTAATTTGAAACTGAAAATAGGTGCAGAGAGTCAGAATTCGGCTCAAAAATCACGCTCAGGAGTCAAATTTCCGACATTTCAGACATTTTGAAAACTGCAGGGGGTTTGGGCAAAATATGACCCATCGCCGTTTTCAGTAATTGGCATATTTTCGGTATGAAAGTCGTAATTTGAAACTGAAAATAGGTGCAGAGAGTCAGAATTCGGCTCAAAAATCACGCTCAGGAGTCAAATTTCCGACATTTCAGACATTTTGAAAACTGCAGGGGGTTTGGGCAAAATATGACCCATCGCCGTTTTCAGTAATTGGCATATTTTCGGTATGAAAAGTCGTAATTTGAAACTGAAAATAGGTGCAGAGAGTCAGAATTCGGCTCAAAAATCACGCTCAGGAGTCAAATTTCCGACATTTCAGACATTTTGAAAACTGCAGGGGGTTTGGGCAAAATATGACCCATCGCCGTTTTCAGTAATTGGCATATTTTCGGTATGAAAAGTCGTAATTTGAAACTGAAAATAGGTGCAGAGAGTCAGAATTCGGCTCAAAAATCACGCTCAGGAGTCAAATTTCCGACATTTCAGACATTTTGAAAACTGCAGGGGGGTTTGGGCAAAATATGACCCATCGCCGTTTTCAGTAATTGGCATATTTTCGGTATGAAAAGTCGTAATTTGAAACTGAAAATAGGTGCAGAGAGTCAGAATTCGGCTCAAAAATCACGCTCAGGAGTCAAATTTCCGACATTTCAGACATTTTGAAAACTGCAGGGGGGTTTGGGCAAAATATGACCCATCGCCGTTTTCAGTAATTGGCATATTTTCGGTATGAAAAGTCGTAATTTGAAACTGAAAATAGGTGCAGAGAGTCAGAATTCGGCTCAAAAATCACGCTCAGGAGTCAAATTTCCGACATTTCAGACATTTTGAAAACTGCAGGGGGGTTTGGGCAAAATATGACCCATCGCCGTTTTCAGTAATTGGCATATTTTCGGTATGAAAAGTCGTAATTTGAAACTGAAAATAGGTGCAGAGAGTCAGAATTCGGCTCAAAAATCACGCTCAGGAGTCAAATTTCCGACATTTCAGACATTTTGAAAACTGCAGGGGGGTTTGGGCAAAATATGACCCATCGCCGTTTTCAGTAATTGGCATATTTTCGGTATGAAAAGTCGTAATTTGAAACTGAAAATAGGTGCAGAGAGTCAGAATTCGGCTCAAAAATCACGCTCAGGAGTCAAATTTCCGACATTTCAGACATTTTGAAAACTGCAGGGGGTTTGGGCAAAATATGACCCATCGCCGTTTTCAGTAATTGGCATATTTTCGGTATGAAAAGTCGTAATTTGAAACTGAAAATAGGTGCAGAGAGTCAGAATTCGGCTCAAAAATCACGCTCAGGAGTCAAATTTCCGACATTTCAGACATTTTGAAAACTGCAGGGGGGTTTGGGCAAAATATGACCCATCGCCGTTTTCAGTAATTGGCATATTTTCGGTATGAAAGTCGTAATTTGAAACTGAAAATAGGTGCAGAGAGTCAGAATTCGGCTCAAAAATCACGCTCAGGAGTCAAATTTCCGACATTTCAGACATTTTGAAAACTGCAGGGGGGTTTGGGCAAAATATGACCCATCGCCGTTTTCAGTAATTGGCATATTTTCGGTATGAAACGTCGTAATTTGAAACTGAAAATAGGTGCAGAGAGTCAGAATTCGGCTCAAAAATCACGCTCAGGAGTCAAATTTCCGACATTTCAGACATTTTGAAAACTGCAGGGGGGTTTGGGCAAAATATGACCCATCGCCGTTTTCAGTAATTGGCATATTTTCGGTATGAAAGTCGTAATTTGAAACTGAAAATAGGTGCAGAGAGTCAGAATTCGGCTCAAAAATCACGCTCAGGAGTCAAATTTCCGACATTTCAGACATTTTGAAAACTGCAGGGGGTTTGGGCAAAATATGACCCATCGCCGTTTTCAGTAATTGGCATATTTTCGGTATGAAACGTCGTAATTTGAAACTGAAAATAGGTGCAGAGAGTCAGAATTCGGCTCAAAAATCACGCTCAGGAGTCAAATTTCCGACATTTCAGACATTTTGAAAACTGCAGGGGGTTTGGGCAAAATATGACCCATCGCCGTTTTCAGTAATTGGCATATTTTCGGTATGAAAAGTCGTAATTTGAAACTGAAAATAGGTGCAGAGAGTCAGAATTCGGCTCAAAAATCACGCTCAGGAGTCAAATTTCCGACATTTCAGACATTTTGAAAACTGCAGGGGGTTTGGGCAAAATATGACCCATCGCCGTTTTCAGTAATTGGCATATTTTCGGTATGAAACGTCGTAATTTGAAACTGAAAATAGGTGCAGAGAGTCAGAATTCGGCTCAAAAATCACGCTCAGGAGTCAAATTTCCGACATTTCAGACATTTTGAAAACTGCAGGGGGGTTTGGGCAAAATATGACCCATCGCCGTTTTCAGTAATTGGCATATTTTCGGTATGAAAAGTCGTAATTTGAAACTGAAAATAGGTGCAGAGAGTCAGAATTCGGCTCAAAAATCACGCTCAGGAGTCAAATTTCCGACATTTCAGACATTTTGAAAACTGCAGGGGGGTTTGGGCAAAATATGACCCATCGCCGTTTTCAGTAATTGGCATATTTTCGGTATGAAAAGTCGTAATTTGAAACTGAAAATAGGTGCAGAGAGTCAGAATTCGGCTCAAAAATCACGCTCAGGAGTCAAATTTCCGACATTTCAGACATTTTGAAAACTGCAGGGGGGTTTGGGCAAAATATGACCCATCGCCGTTTTCAGTAATTGGCATATTTTCGGTATGAAAAGTCGTAATTTGAAACTGAAAATAGGTGCAGAGAGTCAGAATTCGGCTCAAAAATCACGCTCAGGAGTCAAATTTCCGACATTTCAGACATTTTGAAAACTGCAGGGGGGTTTGGGCAAAATATGACCCATCGCCGTTTTCAGTAATTGGCATATTTTCGGTATGAAAAGTCGTAATTTGAAACTGAAAATAGGTGCAGAGAGTCAGAATTCGGCTCAAAAATCACGCTCAGGAGTCAAATTTCCGACATTTCAGACATTTTGAAAACTGCAGGGGGTTTGGGCAAAATATGACCCATCGCCGTTTTCAGTAATTGGCATATTTTCGGTATGAAAAGTCGTAATTTGAAACTGAAAATAGGTGCAGAGAGTCAGAATTCGGCTCAAAAATCACGCTCAGGAGTCAAATTTCCGACATTTCAGACATTTTGAAAACTGCAGGGGGTTTGGGCAAAATATGACCCATCGCCGTTTTCAGTAATTGGCATATTTTCGGTATGAAAAGTCGTAATTTGAAACTGAAAATAGGTGCAGAGAGTCAGAATTCGGCTCAAAAATCACGCTCAGGAGTCAAATTTCCGACATTTCAGACATTTTGAAAACTGCAGGGGGGTTTGGGCAAAATATGACCCATCGCCGTTTTCAGTAATTGGCATATTTTCGGTATGAAAAGTCGTAATTTGAAACTGAAAATAGGTGCAGAGAGTCAGAATTCGGCTCAAAAATCACGCTCAGGAGTCAAATTTCCGACATTTCAGACATTTTGAAAACTGCAGGGGGTTTGGGCAAAATATGACCCATCGCCGTTTTCAGTAATTGGCATATTTTCGGTATGAAAAGTCGTAATTTGAAACTGAAAATAGGTGCAGAGAGTCAGAATTCGGCTCAAAAATCACGCTCAGGAGTCAAATTTCCGACATTTCAGACATTTTGAAAACTGCAGGGGGGTTTGGGCAAAATATGACCCATCGCCGTTTTCAGTAATTGGCATATTTTCGGTATGAAAAGTCGTAATTTGAAACTGAAAATAGGTGCAGAGAGTCAGAATTCGGCTCAAAAATCACGCTCAGGAGTCAAATTTCCGACATTTCAGACATTTTGAAAACTGCAGGGGGTTTGGGCAAAATATGACCCATCGCCGTTTTCAGTAATTGGCATATTTTCGGTATGAAAAGTCGTAATTTGAAACTGAAAATAGGTGCAGAGAGTCAGAATTCGGCTCAAAAATCACGCTCAGGAGTCAAATTTCCGACATTTCAGACATTTTGAAAACTGCAGGGGGTTTGGGCAAAATATGACCCATCGCCGTTTTCAGTAATTGGCATATTTTCGGTATGAAAGTCGTAATTTGAAACTGAAAATAGGTGCAGAGAGTCAGAATTCGGCTCAAAAATCACGCTCAGGAGTCAAATTTCCGACATTTCAGACATTTTGAAAACTGCAGGGGGTTTGGGCAAAATATGACCCATCGCCGTTTTCAGTAATTGGCATATTTTCGGTATGAAAAGTCGTAATTTGAAACTGAAAATAGGTGCAGAGAGTCAGAATTCGGCTCAAAAATCACGCTCAGGAGTCAAATTTCCGACATTTCAGACATTTTGAAAACTGCAGGGGGGTTTGGGCAAAATATGACCCATCGCCGTTTTCAGTAATTGGCATATTTTCGGTATGAAAAGTCGTAATTTGAAACTGAAAATAGGTGCAGAGAGTCAGAATTCGGCTCAAAAATCACGCTCAGGAGTCAAATTTCCGACATTTCAGACATTTTGAAAACTGCAGGGGGGTTTGGGCAAAATATGACCCATCGCCGTTTTCAGTAATTGGCATATTTTCGGTATGAAAGTCGTAATTTGAAACTGAAAATAGGTGCAGAGAGTCAGAATTCGGCTCAAAAATCACGCTCAGGAGTCAAATTTCCGACATTTCAGACATTTTGAAAACTGCAGGGGGTTTGGGCAAAATATGACCCATCGCCGTTTTCAGTAATTGGCATATTTTCGGTATGAAACGTCGTAATTTGAAACTGAAAATAGGTGCAGAGAGTCAGAATTCGGCTCAAAAATCACGCTCAGGAGTCAAATTTCCGACATTTCAGACATTTTGAAAACTGCAGGGGGTTTGGGCAAAATATGACCCATCGCCGTTTTCAGTAATTGGCATATTTTCGGTATGAAAAGTCGTAATTTGAAACTGAAAATAGGTGCAGAGAGTCAGAATTCGGCTCAAAAATCACGCTCAGGAGTCAAATTTCCGACATTTCAGACATTTTGAAAACTGCAGGGGGGTTTGGGCAAAATATGACCCATCGCCGTTTTCAGTAATTGGCATATTTTCGGTATGAAACGTCGTAATTTGAAACTGAAAATAGGTGCAGAGAGTCAGAATTCGGCTCAAAAATCACGCTCAGGAGTCAAATTTCCGACATTTCAGACATTTTGAAAACTGCAGGGGGTTTGGGCAAAATATGACCCATCGCCGTTTTCAGTAATTGGCATATTTTCGGTATGAAAAGTCGTAATTTGAAACTGAAAATAGGTGCAGAGAGTCAGAATTCGGCTCAAAAATCACGCTCAGGAGTCAAATTTCCGACATTTCAGACATTTTGAAAACTGCAGGGGGTTTGGGCAAAATATGACCCATCGCCGTTTTCAGTAATTGGCATATTTTCGGTATGAAAAGTCGTAATTTGAAACTGAAAATAGGTGCAGAGAGTCAGAATTCGGCTCAAAAATCACGCTCAGGAGTCAAATTTCCGACATTTCAGACATTTTGAAAACTGCAGGGGGTTTGGGCAAAATATGACCCATCGCCGTTTTCAGTAATTGGCATATTTTCGGTATGAAAAGTCGTAATTTGAAACTGAAAATAGGTGCAGAGAGTCAGAATTCGGCTCAAAAATCACGCTCAGGAGTCAAATTTCCGACATTTCAGACATTTTGAAAACTGCAGGGGGGTTTGGGCAAAATATGACCCATCGCCGTTTTCAGTAATTGGCATATTTTCGGTATGAAAGTCGTAATTTGAAACTGAAAATAGGTGCAGAGAGTCAGAATTCGGCTCAAAAATCACGCTCAGGAGTCAAATTTCCGACATTTCAGACATTTTGAAAACTGCAGGGGGTTTGGGCAAAATATGACCCATCGCCGTTTTCAGTAATTGGCATATTTTCGGTATGAAAAGTCGTAATTTGAAACTGAAAATAGGTGCAGAGAGTCAGAATTCGGCTCAAAAATCACGCTCAGGAGTCAAATTTCCGACATTTCAGACATTTTGAAAACTGCAGGGGGTTTGGGCAAAATATGACCCATCGCCGTTTTCAGTAATTGGCATATTTTCGGTATGAAACGTCGTAATTTGAAACTGAAAATAGGTGCAGAGAGTCAGAATTCGGCTCAAAAATCACGCTCAGGAGTCAAATTTCCGACATTTCAGACATTTTGAAAACTGCAGGGGGTTTGGGCAAAATATGACCCATCGCCGTTTTCAGTAATTGGCATATTTTCGGTATGAAAAGTCGTAATTTGAAACTGAAAATAGGTGCAGAGAGTCAGAATTCGGCTCAAAAATCACGCTCAGGAGTCAAATTTCCGACATTTCAGACATTTTGAAAACTGCAGGGGGTTTGGGCAAAATATGACCCATCGCCGTTTTCAGTAATTGGCATATTTTCGGTATGAAAAGTCGTAATTTGAAACTGAAAATAGGTGCAGAGAGTCAGAATTCGGCTCAAAAATCACGCTCAGGAGTCAAATTTCCGACATTTCAGACATTTTGAAAACTGCAGGGGGGTTTGGGCAAAATATGACCCATCGCCGTTTTCAGTAATTGGCATATTTTCGGTATGAAAAGTCGTAATTTGAAACTGAAAATAGGTGCAGAGAGTCAGAATTCGGCTCAAAAATCACGCTCAGGAGTCAAATTTCCGACATTTCAGACATTTTGAAAACTGCAGGGGGTTTGGGCAAAATATGACCCATCGCCGTTTTCAGTAATTGGCATATTTTCGGTATGAAAGTCGTAATTTGAAACTGAAAATAGGTGCAGAGAGTCAGAATTCGGCTCAAAAATCACGCTCAGGAGTCAAATTTCCGACATTTCAGACATTTTGAAAACTGCAGGGGGTTTGGGCAAAATATGACCCATCGCCGTTTTCAGTAATTGGCATATTTTCGGTATGAAACGTCGTAATTTGAAACTGAAAATAGGTGCAGAGAGTCAGAATTCGGCTCAAAAATCACGCTCAGGAGTCAAATTTCCGACATTTCAGACATTTTGAAAACTGCAGGGGGTTTGGGCAAAATATGACCCATCGCCGTTTTCAGTAATTGGCATATTTTCGGTATGAAAAGTCGTAATTTGAAACTGAAAATAGGTGCAGAGAGTCAGAATTCGGCTCAAAAATCACGCTCAGGAGTCAAATTTCCGACATTTCAGACATTTTGAAAACTGCAGGGGGGTTTGGGCAAAATATGACCCATCGCCGTTTTCAGTAATTGGCATATTTTCGGTATGAAAAGTCGTAATTTGAAACTGAAAATAGGTGCAGAGAGTCAGAATTCGGCTCAAAAATCACGCTCAGGAGTCAAATTTCCGACATTTCAGACATTTTGAAAACTGCAGGGGGTTTGGGCAAAATATGACCCATCGCCGTTTTCAGTAATTGGCATATTTTCGGTATGAAAAGTCGTAATTTGAAACTGAAAATAGGTGCAGAGAGTCAGAATTCGGCTCAAAAATCACGCTCAGGAGTCAAATTTCCGACATTTCAGACATTTTGAAAACTGCAGGGGGTTTGGGCAAAATATGACCCATCGCCGTTTTCAGTAATTGGCATATTTTCGGTATGAAACGTCGTAATTTGAAACTGAAAATAGGTGCAGAGAGTCAGAATTCGGCTCAAAAATCACGCTCAGGAGTCAAATTTCCGACATTTCAGACATTTTGAAAACTGCAGGGGGTTTGGGCAAAATATGACCCATCGCCGTTTTCAGTAATTGGCATATTTTCGGTATGAAAAGTCGTAATTTGAAACTGAAAATAGGTGCAGAGAGTCAGAATTCGGCTCAAAAATCACGCTCAGGAGTCAAATTTCCGACATTTCAGACATTTTGAAAACTGCAGGGGGGTTTGGGCAAAATATGACCCATCGCCGTTTTCAGTAATTGGCATATTTTCGGTATGAAAAGTCGTAATTTGAAACTGAAAATAGGTGCAGAGAGTCAGAATTCGGCTCAAAAATCACGCTCAGGAGTCAAATTTCCGACATTTCAGACATTTTGAAAACTGCAGGGGGTTTGGGCAAAATATGACCCATCGCCGTTTTCAGTAATTGGCATATTTTCGGTATGAAAGTCGTAATTTGAAACTGAAAATAGGTGCAGAGAGTCAGAATTCGGCTCAAAAATCACGCTCAGGAGTCAAATTTCCGACATTTCAGACATTTTGAAAACTGCAGGGGGTTTGGGCAAAATATGACCCATCGCCGTTTTCAGTAATTGGCATATTTTCGGTATGAAAAGTCGTAATTTGAAACTGAAAATAGGTGCAGAGAGTCAGAATTCGGCTCAAAAATCACGCTCAGGAGTCAAATTTCCGACATTTCAGACATTTTGAAAACTGCAGGGGGGTTTGGGCAAAATATGACCCATCGCCGTTTTCAGTAATTGGCATATTTTCGGTATGAAAAGTCGTAATTTGAAACTGAAAATAGGTGCAGAGAGTCAGAATTCGGCTCAAAAATCACGCTCAGGAGTCAAATTTCCGACATTTCAGACATTTTGAAAACTGCAGGGGGGTTTGGGCAAAATATGACCCATCGCCGTTTTCAGTAATTGGCATATTTTCGGTATGAAAAGTCGTAATTTGAAACTGAAAATAGGTGCAGAGAGTCAGAATTCGGCTCAAAAATCACGCTCAGGAGTCAAATTTCCGACATTTCAGACATTTTGAAAACTGCAGGGGGGTTTGGGCAAAATATGACCCATCGCCGTTTTCAGTAATTGGCATATTTTCGGTATGAAAGTCGTAATTTGAAACTGAAAATAGGTGCAGAGAGTCAGAATTCGGCTCAAAAATCACGCTCAGGAGTCAAATTTCCGACATTTCAGACATTTTGAAAACTGCAGGGGGTTTGGGCAAAATATGACCCATCGCCGTTTTCAGTAATTGGCATATTTTCGGTATGAAAAGTCGTAATTTGAAACTGAAAATAGGTGCAGAGAGTCAGAATTCGGCTCAAAAATCACGCTCAGGAGTCAAATTTCCGACATTTCAGACATTTTGAAAACTGCAGGGGGTTTGGGCAAAATATGACCCATCGCCGTTTTCAGTAATTGGCATATTTTCGGTATGAAAGTCGTAATTTGAAACTGAAAATAGGTGCAGAGAGTCAGAATTCGGCTCAAAAATCACGCTCAGGAGTCAAATTTCCGACATTTCAGACATTTTGAAAACTGCAGGGGGTTTGGGCAAAATATGACCCATCGCCGTTTTCAGTAATTGGCATATTTTCGGTATGAAACGTCGTAATTTGAAACTGAAAATAGGTGCAGAGAGTCAGAATTCGGCTCAAAAATCACGCTCAGGAGTCAAATTTCCGACATTTCAGACATTTTGAAAACTGCAGGGGGGTTTGGGCAAAATATGACCCATCGCCGTTTTCAGTAATTGGCATATTTTCGGTATGAAAAGTCGTAATTTGAAACTGAAAATAGGTGCAGAGAGTCAGAATTCGGCTCAAAAATCACGCTCAGGAGTCAAATTTCCGACATTTCAGACATTTTGAAAACTGCAGGGGGTTTGGGCAAAATATGACCCATCGCCGTTTTCAGTAATTGGCATATTTTCGGTATGAAAAGTCGTAATTTGAAACTGAAAATAGGTGCAGAGAGTCAGAATTCGGCTCAAAAATCACGCTCAGGAGTCAAATTTCCGACATTTCAGACATTTTGAAAACTGCAGGGGGGTTTGGGCAAAATATGACCCATCGCCGTTTTCAGTAATTGGCATATTTTCGGTATGAAAAGTCGTAATTTGAAACTGAAAATAGGTGCAGAGAGTCAGAATTCGGCTCAAAAATCACGCTCAGGAGTCAAATTTCCGACATTTCAGACATTTTGAAAACTGCAGGGGGTTTGGGCAAAATATGACCCATCGCCGTTTTCAGTAATTGGCATATTTTCGGTATGAAAAGTCGTAATTTGAAACTGAAAATAGGTGCAGAGAGTCAGAATTCGGCTCAAAAATCACGCTCAGGAGTCAAATTTCCGACATTTCAGACATTTTGAAAACTGCAGGGGGGTTTGGGCAAAATATGACCCATCGCCGTTTTCAGTAATTGGCATATTTTCGGTATGAAAAGTCGTAATTTGAAACTGAAAATAGGTGCAGAGAGTCAGAATTCGGCTCAAAAATCACGCTCAGGAGTCAAATTTCCGACATTTCAGACATTTTGAAAACTGCAGGGGGTTTGGGCAAAATATGACCCATCGCCGTTTTCAGTAATTGGCATATTTTCGGTATGAAAAGTCGTAATTTGAAACTGAAAATAGGTGCAGAGAGTCAGAATTCGGCTCAAAAATCACGCTCAGGAGTCAAATTTCCGACATTTCAGACATTTTGAAAACTGCAGGGGGGTTTGGGCAAAATATGACCCATCGCCGTTTTCAGTAATTGGCATATTTTCGGTATGAAAAGTCGTAATTTGAAACTGAAAATAGGTGCAGAGAGTCAGAATTCGGCTCAAAAATCACGCTCAGGAGTCAAATTTCCGACATTTCAGACATTTTGAAAACTGCAGGGGGGTTTGGGCAAAATATGACCCATCGCCGTTTTCAGTAATTGGCATATTTTCGGTATAAAAGTCGTAATTTGAAACTGAAAATAGGTGCAGAGAGTCAGAATTCGGCTCAAAAATCACGCTCAGGAGTCAAATTTCCGACATTTCAGACATTTTGAAAACTGCAGGGGGGTTTGGGCAAAATATGACCCATCGCCGTTTTCAGTAATTGGCATATTTTCGGTATGAAACGTCGTAATTTGAAACTGAAAATAGGTGCAGAGAGTCAGAATTCGGCTCAAAAATCACGCTCAGGAGTCAAATTTCCGACATTTCAGACATTTTGAAAACTGCAGGGGGTTTGGGCAAAATATGACCCATCGCCGTTTTCAGTAATTGGCATATTTTCGGTATGAAAGTCGTAATTTGAAACTGAAAATAGGTGCAGAGAGTCAGAATTCGGCTCAAAAATCACGCTCAGGAGTCAAATTTCCGACATTTCAGACATTTTGAAAACTGCAGGGGGTTTGGGCAAAATATGACCCATCGCCGTTTTCAGTAATTGGCATATTTTCGGTATGAAACGTCGTAATTTGAAACTGAAAATAGGTGCAGAGAGTCAGAATTCGGCTCAAAAATCACGCTCAGGAGTCAAATTTCCGACATTTCAGACATTTTGAAAACTGCAGGGGGGTTTGGGCAAAATATGACCCATCGCCGTTTTCAGTAATTGGCATATTTTCGGTATGAAAAGTCGTAATTTGAAACTGAAAATAGGTGCAGAGAGTCAGAATTCGGCTCAAAAATCACGCTCAGGAGTCAAATTTCCGACATTTCAGACATTTTGAAAACTGCAGGGGGGTTTGGGCAAAATATGACCCATCGCCGTTTTCAGTAATTGGCATATTTTCGGTATGAAAAGTCGTAATTTGAAACTGAAAATAGGTGCAGAGAGTCAGAATTCGGCTCAAAAATCACGCTCAGGAGTCAAATTTCCGACATTTCAGACATTTTGAAAACTGCAGGGGGTTTGGGCAAAATATGACCCATCGCCGTTTTCAGTAATTGGCATATTTTCGGTATGAAAAGTCGTAATTTGAAACTGAAAATAGGTGCAGAGAGTCAGAATTCGGCTCAAAAATCACGCTCAGGAGTCAAATTTCCGACATTTCAGACATTTTGAAAACTGCAGGGGGTTTGGGCAAAATATGACCCATCGCCGTTTTCAGTAATTGGCATATTTTCGGTATGAAAAGTCGTAATTTGAAACTGAAAATAGGTGCAGAGAGTCAGAATTCGGCTCAAAAATCACGCTCAGGAGTCAAATTTCCGACATTTCAGACATTTTGAAAACTGCAGGGGGTTTGGGCAAAATATGACCCATCGCCGTTTTCAGTAATTGGCATATTTTCGGTATGAAAAGTCGTAATTTGAAACTGAAAATAGGTGCAGAGAGTCAGAATTCGGCTCAAAAATCACGCTCAGGAGTCAAATTTCCGACATTTCAGACATTTTGAAAACTGCAGGGGGTTTGGGCAAAATATGACCCATCGCCGTTTTCAGTAATTGGCATATTTTCGGTATGAAAAGTCGTAATTTGAAACTGAAAATAGGTGCAGAGAGTCAGAATTCGGCTCAAAAATCACGCTCAGGAGTCAAATTTCCGACATTTCAGACATTTTGAAAACTGCAGGGGGGTTTGGGCAAAATATGACCCATCGCCGTTTTCAGTAATTGGCATATTTTCGGTATGAAACGTCGTAATTTGAAACTGAAAATAGGTGCAGAGAGTCAGAATTCGGCTCAAAAATCACGCTCAGGAGTCAAATTTCCGACATTTCAGACATTTTGAAAACTGCAGGGGGTTTGGGCAAAATATGACCCATCGCCGTTTTCAGTAATTGGCATATTTTCGGTATGAAAAGTCGTAATTTGAAACTGAAAATAGGTGCAGAGAGTCAGAATTCGGCTCAAAAATCACGCTCAGGAGTCAAATTTCCGACATTTCAGACATTTTGAAAACTGCAGGGGGGTTTGGGCAAAATATGACCCATCGCCGTTTTCAGTAATTGGCATATTTTCGGTATGAAAAGTCGTAATTTGAAACTGAAAATAGGTGCAGAGAGTCAGAATTCGGCTCAAAAATCACGCTCAGGAGTCAAATTTCCGACATTTCAGACATTTTGAAAACTGCAGGGGGGTTTGGGCAAAATATGACCCATCGCCGTTTTCAGTAATTGGCATATTTTCGGTATGAAAAGTCGTAATTTGAAACTGAAAATAGGTGCAGAGAGTCAGAATTCGGCTCAAAAATCACGCTCAGGAGTCAAATTTCCGACATTTCAGACATTTTGAAAACTGCAGGGGGGTTTGGGCAAAATATGACCCATCGCCGTTTTCAGTAATTGGCATATTTTCGGTATGAAAAGTCGTAATTTGAAACTGAAAATAGGTGCAGAGAGTCAGAATTCGGCTCAAAAATCACGCTCAGGAGTCAAATTTCCGACATTTCAGACATTTTGAAAACTGCAGGGGGGTTTGGGCAAAATATGACCCATCGCCGTTTTCAGTAATTGGCATATTTTCGGTATGAAAAGTCGTAATTTGAAACTGAAAATAGGTGCAGAGAGTCAGAATTCGGCTCAAAAATCACGCTCAGGAGTCAAATTTCCGACATTTCAGACATTTTGAAAACTGCAGGGGGTTTGGGCAAAATATGACCCATCGCCGTTTTCAGTAATTGGCATATTTTCGGTATGAAAAGTCGTAATTTGAAACTGAAAATAGGTGCAGAGAGTCAGAATTCGGCTCAAAAATCACGCTCAGGAGTCAAATTTCCGACATTTCAGACATTTTGAAAACTGCAGGGGGGTTTGGGCAAAATATGACCCATCGCCGTTTTCAGTAATTGGCATATTTTCGGTATGAAAAGTCGTAATTTGAAACTGAAAATAGGTGCAGAGAGTCAGAATTCGGCTCAAAAATCACGCTCAGGAGTCAAATTTCCGACATTTCAGACATTTTGAAAACTGCAGGGGGGTTTGGGCAAAATATGACCCATCGCCGTTTTCAGTAATTGGCATATTTTCGGTATGAAAAGTCGTAATTTGAAACTGAAAATAGGTGCAGAGAGTCAGAATTCGGCTCAAAAATCACGCTCAGGAGTCAAATTTCCGACATTTCAGACATTTTGAAAACTGCAGGGGGGTTTGGGCAAAATATGACCCATCGCCGTTTTCAGTAATTGGCATATTTTCGGTATGAAAAGTCGTAATTTGAAACTGAAAATAGGTGCAGAGAGTCAGAATTCGGCTCAAAAATCACGCTCAGGAGTCAAATTTCCGACATTTCAGACATTTTGAAAACTGCAGGGGGTTTGGGCAAAATATGACCCATCGCCGTTTTCAGTAATTGGCATATTTTCGGTATGAAAAGTCGTAATTTGAAACTGAAAATAGGTGCAGAGAGTCAGAATTCGGCTCAAAAATCACGCTCAGGAGTCAAATTTCCGACATTTCAGACATTTTGAAAACTGCAGGGGGGTTTGGGCAAAATATGACCCATCGCCGTTTTCAGTAATTGGCATATTTTCGGTATGAAAAGTCGTAATTTGAAACTGAAAATAGGTGCAGAGAGTCAGAATTCGGCTCAAAAATCACGCTCAGGAGTCAAATTTCCGACATTTCAGACATTTTGAAAACTGCAGGGGGGTTTGGGCAAAATATGACCCATCGCCGTTTTCAGTAATTGGCATATTTTCGGTATGAAAAGTCGTAATTTGAAACTGAAAATAGGTGCAGAGAGTCAGAATTCGGCTCAAAAATCACGCTCAGGAGTCAAATTTCCGACATTTCAGACATTTTGAAAACTGCAGGGGGTTTGGGCAAAATATGACCCATCGCCGTTTTCAGTAATTGGCATATTTTCGGTATGAAAAGTCGTAATTTGAAACTGAAAATAGGTGCAGAGAGTCAGAATTCGGCTCAAAAATCACGCTCAGGAGTCAAATTTCCGACATTTCAGACATTTTGAAAACTGCAGGGGGTTTGGGCAAAATATGACCCATCGCCGTTTTCAGTAATTGGCATATTTTCGGTATGAAAGTCGTAATTTGAAACTGAAAATAGGTGCAGAGAGTCAGAATTCGGCTCAAAAATCACGCTCAGGAGTCAAATTTCCGACATTTCAGACATTTTGAAAACTGCAGGGGGTTTGGGCAAAATATGACCCATCGCCGTTTTCAGTAATTGGCATATTTTCGGTATGAAAAGTCGTAATTTGAAACTGAAAATAGGTGCAGAGAGTCAGAATTCGGCTCAAAAATCACGCTCAGGAGTCAAATTTCCGACATTTCAGACATTTTGAAAACTGCAGGGGGTTTGGGCAAAATATGACCCATCGCCGTTTTCAGTAATTGGCATATTTTCGGTATGAAAAGTCGTAATTTGAAACTGAAAATAGGTGCAGAGAGTCAGAATTCGGCTCAAAAATCACGCTCAGGAGTCAAATTTCCGACATTTCAGACATTTTGAAAACTGCAGGGGGTTTGGGCAAAATATGACCCATCGCCGTTTTCAGTAATTGGCATATTTTCGGTATGAAACGTCGTAATTTGAAACTGAAAATAGGTGCAGAGAGTCAGAATTCGGCTCAAAAATCACGCTCAGGAGTCAAATTTCCGACATTTCAGACATTTTGAAAACTGCAGGGGGGTTTGGGCAAAATATGACCCATCGCCGTTTTCAGTAATTGGCATATTTTCGGTATGAAACGTCGTAATTTGAAACTGAAAATAGGTGCAGAGAGTCAGAATTCGGCTCAAAAATCACGCTCAGGAGTCAAATTTCCGACATTTCAGACATTTTGAAAACTGCAGGGGGTTTGGGCAAAATATGACCCATCGCCGTTTTCAGTAATTGGCATATTTTCGGTATGAAACGTCGTAATTTGAAACTGAAAATAGGTGCAGAGAGTCAGAATTCGGCTCAAAAATCACGCTCAGGAGTCAAATTTCCGACATTTCAGACATTTTGAAAACTGCAGGGGGTTTGGGCAAAATATGACCCATCGCCGTTTTCAGTAATTGGCATATTTTCGGTATGAAAAGTCGTAATTTGAAACTGAAAATAGGTGCAGAGAGTCAGAATTCGGCTCAAAAATCACGCTCAGGAGTCAAATTTCCGACATTTCAGACATTTTGAAAACTGCAGGGGGGTTTGGGCAAAATATGACCCATCGCCGTTTTCAGTAATTGGCATATTTTCGGTATGAAAAGTCGTAATTTGAAACTGAAAATAGGTGCAGAGAGTCAGAATTCGGCTCAAAAATCACGCTCAGGAGTCAAATTTCCGACATTTCAGACATTTTGAAAACTGCAGGGGGGTTTGGGCAAAATATGACCCATCGCCGTTTTCAGTGAAAATAGGTGCAGAGAGTCAGAATTCGGCTCAAAAATCACGCTCAGGAGTCAAATTTCCGACATTTCAGACATTTTGAAAACTGCAGGGGGGTTTGGGCAAAATATGACCCATCGCCGTTTTCAGTAATTGGCATATTTTCGGTATGAAAAGTCGTAATTTGAAACTGAAAATAGGTGCAGAGAGTCAGAATTCGGCTCAAAAATCACGCTCAGGAGTCAAATTTCCGACATTTCAGACATTTTGAAAACTGCAGGGGGTTTGGGCAAAATATGACCCATCGCCGTTTTCAGTAATTGGCATATTTTCGGTATGAAAAGTCGTAATTTGAAACTGAAAATAGGTGCAGAGAGTCAGAATTCGGCTCAAAAATCACGCTCAGGAGTCAAATTTCCGACATTTCAGACATTTTGAAAACTGCAGGGGGTTTGGGCAAAATATGACCCATCGCCGTTTTCAGTAATTGGCATATTTTCGGTATGAAACGTCGTAATTTGAAACTGAAAATAGGTGCAGAGAGTCAGAATTCGGCTCAAAAATCACGCTCAGGAGTCAAATTTCCGACATTTCAGACATTTTGAAAACTGCAGGGGGTTTGGGCAAAATATGACCCATCGCCGTTTTCAGTAATTGGCATATTTTCGGTATGAAAAGTCGTAATTTGAAACTGAAAATAGGTGCAGAGAGTCAGAATTCGGCTCAAAAATCACGCTCAGGAGTCAAATTTCCGACATTTCAGACATTTTGAAAACTGCAGGGGGTTTGGGCAAAATATGACCCATCGCCGTTTTCAGTAATTGGCATATTTTCGGTATGAAACGTCGTAATTTGAAACTGAAAATAGGTGCAGAGAGTCAGAATTCGGCTCAAAAATCACGCTCAGGAGTCAAATTTCCGACATTTCAGACATTTTGAAAACTGCAGGGGGGTTTGGGCAAAATATGACCCATCGCCGTTTTCAGTAATTGGCATATTTTCGGTATGAAAAGTCGTAATTTGAAACTGAAAATAGGTGCAGAGAGTCAGAATTCGGCTCAAAAATCACGCTCAGGAGTCAAATTTCCGACATTTCAGACATTTTGAAAACTGCAGGGGGGTTTGGGCAAAATATGACCCATCGCCGTTTTCAGTAATTGGCATATTTTCGGTATGAAACGTCGTAATTTGAAACTGAAAATAGGTGCAGAGAGTCAGAATTCGGCTCAAAAATCACGCTCAGGAGTCAAATTTCCGACATTTCAGACATTTTGAAAACTGCAGGGGGTTTGGGCAAAATATGACCCATCGCCGTTTTCAGTAATTGGCATATTTTCGGTATGAAAAGTCGTAATTTGAAACTGAAAATAGGTGCAGAGAGTCAGAATTCGGCTCAAAAATCACGCTCAGGAGTCAAATTTCCGACATTTCAGACATTTTGAAAACTGCAGGGGGGTTTGGGCAAAATATGACCCATCGCCGTTTTCAGTAATTGGCATATTTTCGGTATGAAAAGTCGTAATTTGAAACTGAAAATAGGTGCAGAGAGTCAGAATTCGGCTCAAAAATCACGCTCAGGAGTCAAATTTCCGACATTTCAGACATTTTGAAAACTGCAGGGGGGTTTGGGCAAAATATGACCCATCGCCGTTTTCAGTAATTGGCATATTTTCGGTATGAAAAGTCGTAATTTGAAACTGAAAATAGGTGCAGAGAGTCAGAATTCGGCTCAAAAATCACGCTCAGGAGTCAAATTTCCGACATTTCAGACATTTTGAAAACTGCAGGGGGGTTTGGGCAAAATATGACCCATCGCCGTTTTCAGTAATTGGCATATTTTCGGTATGAAACGTCGTAATTTGAAACTGAAAATAGGTGCAGAGAGTCAGAATTCGGCTCAAAAATCACGCTCAGGAGTCAAATTTCCGACATTTCAGACATTTTGAAAACTGCAGGGGGGTTTGGGCAAAATATGACCCATCGCCGTTTTCAGTAATTGGCATATTTTCGGTATGAAAAGTCGTAATTTGAAACTGAAAATAGGTGCAGAGAGTCAGAATTCGGCTCAAAAATCACGCTCAGGAGTCAAATTTCCGACATTTCAGACATTTTGAAAACTGCAGGGGGGTTTGGGCAAAATATGACCCATCGCCGTTTTCAGTAATTGGCATATTTTCGGTATGAAACGTCGTAATTTGAAACTGAAAATAGGTGCAGAGAGTCAGAATTCGGCTCAAAAATCACGCTCAGGAGTCAAATTTCCGACATTTCAGACATTTTGAAAACTGCAGGGGGGTTTGGGCAAAATATGACCCATCGCCGTTTTCAGTAATTGGCATATTTTCGGTATGAAAAGTCGTAATTTGAAACTGAAAATAGGTGCAGAGAGTCAGAATTCGGCTCAAAAATCACGCTCAGGAGTCAAATTTCCGACATTTCAGACATTTTGAAAACTGCAGGGGGGTTTGGGCAAAATATGACCCATCGCCGTTTTCAGTAATTGGCATATTTTCGGTATGAAAAGTCGTAATTTGAAACTGAAAATAGGTGCAGAGAGTCAGAATTCGGCTCAAAAATCACGCTCAGGAGTCAAATTTCCGACATTTCAGACATTTTGAAAACTGCAGGGGGGTTTGGGCAAAATATGACCCATCGCCGTTTTCAGTAATTGGCATATTTTCGGTATGAAAAGTCGTAATTTGAAACTGAAAATAGGTGCAGAGAGTCAGAATTCGGCTCAAAAATCACGCTCAGGAGTCAAATTTCCGACATTTCAGACATTTTGAAAACTGCAGGGGGGTTTGGGCAAAATATGACCCATCGCCGTTTTCAGTAATTGGCATATTTTCGGTATGAAACGTCGTAATTTGAAACTGAAAATAGGTGCAGAGAGTCAGAATTCGGCTCAAAAATCACGCTCAGGAGTCAAATTTCCGACATTTCAGACATTTTGAAAACTGCAGGGGGGTTTGGGCAAAATATGACCCATCGCCGTTTTCAGTAATTGGCATATTTTCGGTATGAAAAGTCGTAATTTGAAACTGAAAATAGGTGCAGAGAGTCAGAATTCGGCTCAAAAATCACGCTCAGGAGTCAAATTTCCGACATTTCAGACATTTTGAAAACTGCAGGGGGGTTTGGGCAAAATATGACCCATCGCCGTTTTCAGTAATTGGCATATTTTCGGTATGAAAAGTCGTAATTTGAAACTGAAAATAGGTGCAGAGAGTCAGAATTCGGCTCAAAAATCACGCTCAGGAGTCAAATTTCCGACATTTCAGACATTTTGAAAACTGCAGGGGGGTTTGGGCAAAATATGACCCATCGCCGTTTTCAGTAATTGGCATATTTTCGGTATGAAAAGTCGTAATTTGAAACTGAAAATAGGTGCAGAGAGTCAGAATTCGGCTCAAAAATCACGCTCAGGAGTCAAATTTCCGACATTTCAGACATTTTGAAAACTGCAGGGGGGTTTGGGCAAAATATGACCCATCGCCGTTTTCAGTAATTGGCATATTTTCGGTATGAAAAGTCGTAATTTGAAACTGAAAATAGGTGCAGAGAGTCAGAATTCGGCTCAAAAATCACGCTCAGGAGTCAAATTTCCGACATTTCAGACATTTTGAAAACTGCAGGGGGTTTGGGCAAAATATGACCCATCGCCGTTTTCAGTAATTGGCATATTTTCGGTATGAAAAGTCGTAATTTGAAACTGAAAATAGGTGCAGAGAGTCAGAATTCGGCTCAAAAATCACGCTCAGGAGTCAAATTTCCGACATTTCAGACATTTTGAAAACTGCAGGGGGGTTTGGGCAAAATATGACCCATCGCCGTTTTCAGTAATTGGCATATTTTCGGTATGAAACGTCGTAATTTGAAACTGAAAATAGGTGCAGAGAGTCAGAATTCGGCTCAAAAATCACGCTCAGGAGTCAAATTTCCGACATTTCAGACATTTTGAAAACTGCAGGGGGGTTTGGGCAAAATATGACCCATCGCCGTTTTCAGTAATTGGCATATTTTCGGTATGAAACGTCGTAATTTGAAACTGAAAATAGGTGCAGAGAGTCAGAATTCGGCTCAAAAATCACGCTCAGGAGTCAAATTTCCGACATTTCAGACATTTTAAAAACTGCAGGGGGTTTGGGCAAAATATGACCCATCGCCGTTTTCAGTAATTGGCATATTTTCGGTATGAAACGTCGTAATTTGAAACTGAAAATAGGTGCAGAGAGTCAGAATTCGGCTCAAAAATCACGCTCAGGAGTCAAATTTCCGACATTTCAGACATTTTAAAAACTGCAGGGGGGTTTGGGCAAAATATGACCCATCGCCGTTTCAGTAATTGGCATATTTTCGGTATGAAACGTCGTAATTTGAAACTGAAAATAGGTGCAGAGAGTCAGAATTCGGCTCAAAAATCACGCTCAGGAGTCAAATTTCCGACATTTCAGACATTTTGAAAACTGCAGGGGGGTTTGGGCAAAATATGACCCATCGCCGTTTTCAGTAATTGGCATATTTTCGGTATGAAAAGTCGTAATTTGAAACTGAAAATAGGTGCAGAGAGTCAGAATTCGGCTCAAAAATCACGCTCAGGAGTCAAATTTCCGACATTTCAGACATTTTGAAAACTGCAGGGGGGTTTGGGCAAAATATGACCCATCGCCGTTTTCAGTAATTGGCATATTTTCGGTATGAAAAGTCGTAATTTGAAACTGAAAATAGGTGCAGAGAGTCAGAATTCGGCTCAAAAATCACGCTCAGGAGTCAAATTTCCGACATTTCAGACATTTTGAAAACTGCAGGGGGGTTTGGGCAAAATATGACCCATCGCCGTTTTCAGTAATTGGCATATTTTCGGTATGAAAAGTCGTAATTTGAAACTGAAAATAGGTGCAGAGAGTCAGAATTCGGCTCAAAAATCACGCTCAGGAGTCAAATTTCCGACATTTCAGACATTTTGAAAACTGCAGGGGGGTTTGGGCAAAATATGACCCATCGCCGTTTTCAGTAATTGGCATATTTTCGGTATGAAAAGTCGTAATTTGAAACTGAAAATAGGTGCAGAGAGTCAGAATTCGGCTCAAAAATCACGCTCAGGAGTCAAATTTCCGACATTTCAGACATTTTGAAAACTGCAGGGGGGTTTGGGCAAAATATGACCCATCGCCGTTTTCAGTAATTGGCATATTTTCGGTATGAAAAGTCGTAATTTGAAACTGAAAATAGGTGCAGAGAGTCAGAATTCGGCTCAAAAATCACGCTCAGGAGTCAAATTTCCGACATTTCAGACATTTTGAAAACTGCAGGGGGGTTTGGGCAAAATATGACCCATCGCCGTTTACAGTAATTGGCATATTTTCGGTATGAAAAGTCGTAATTTGAAACTGAAAATAGGTGCAGAGAGTCAGAATTCGGCTCAAAAATCACGCTCAGGAGTCAAATTTCCGACATTTCAGACATTTTGAAAACTGCAGGGGGGTTTGGGCAAAATATGACCCATCGCCGTTTTCAGTAATTGGCA
>NW_025560484.1:0-10000 GCF_020424385.1 Procambarus clarkii
CTTGTACCAGGTGTATCTTTTACCAGGTGTGTCTTGTACCAGGTGTGTCTTGTACCAGGTGTGTCTTGTACCAGGCGTGTCTTGTACCAGGTGTGTCTTGTACCAGGTGTGTCTTGTACCAGGTGTGTCTTGTACCAGGTGTGTCTTGAACCAGGTGTGTCTTGCACTAGGTGTCTTGAACCATGTGTGTCTTGTACCAGGTGTGACTTGTACCAGGTGTGTAATGAACCAGGTGTGTCTTATACCAGGTATGTCTTGTACCAGGTGTGTCATGTACAAGGTGTGTCTTGTACCAGGTGTGTCTTGTACCAGGTGTATCTTTTACCTGGTGTGTCTTGTACCAGGTGTGTCTTGTACCAGGTGTGTCTTGAACCAGGTGTGTCTTGTAGCATGTGTCTTGAACCAGGTGTGTCTTGTACCAGGTGTGTCTTGTACCTTGTACCAGGTGTGTCTTATACCAGGTATGTCTTGTACCAGGTGTGTCATGTACCAGGTGTGTCTTGTACCAGGTGTGTCTTGTACCAGGTGAATCTTTTACCAGGTGTGTCTTGTACCAGGTGTGTCTTGTACCAGGTGTGTCTTGTACCAGGTGTGTCTTGTACCAGGTTTGTCTTGTACCAGGTGTGTCTTGTACCAGGTGTGTCTTGAACCAGGTGTGTCTTGTACCAGGTGTGTCTTGTACCTGGTGTGTCTTGTACCAGGTGTGTCTTGTACCAGGTGTGTCTTTTGCCAGGTGTGTCTTGTACCAGGTGTGTCTTGTACCAGGTGTGTCTTGAACCAGGTGTGTCTTGTACCAGGTGTGTCTTGTACCTGGTGTGTCTTGTACCAGGTGTGTCTTGTACCAGGTGTGATTTGTACCAGGTGTGTCTCGTGCCAGGTGTGTTTTTTACCAGGTGTGTCTTGTACCAGGTGTGATTTGTACCAGGTGTGTCTCGTACCAGGTGTGTTTTTTACCAGGTGTGTCTTATACCAGGTGTGTCTTGTACCAGGTGTGTCTTGTACCAGGTGTGTCTTGTAACAGGTGTATCTTTTACCAGGTGTGTCTTGTACCAGGTGTATCTTTTACCAGGTGTGTCTTGTACCAGGTGTGTCTTGTACCAGGCTTATCTTGTACCAGGTGTGTCTTGAACCAGGTGTGTCTTGTACCAGGTGGGCCTTGTACCAGGTGTGACTTGTACCAGGTGTGCCTTGTACCAGGTGTGTCTTGTACCAGAGTGTCTTGTACCAGGTGTGTCTTGAACCAGGTGTGTCTTGTACCAGGTATGTCTTGTACCTGGTGTGTCTTGTACCAGGTGTGTCTTGTACCAGGTGTGCCTTGTACCAGGTGTATCTTGTACCAGGTGTGTCTCGTACCAGGTGTGTTTTTTACCAGGTGTGTCTTATACCAGGTGTGTCTTGTACCAGGTGTGTCTCGTACCAGGTGTGTCTTGTACCAGGTGTGTCTTGTACCAGGTGTGACTTCTACCAGGTGTATCTTGTACCAGGTGTGTCTTGTATCAGGTGTGACTTGTACCAGGTGTGCCTTGTACCAGGTGTGACTTGTACCAGTGTGTCTTGTACCAGGTGTGTCTTGAACCAGGTGTGTCTTGTACCAGGTGTGTCTTGTACCTGGTGTGTCTTGTACCAGGTGTGTCTTGTACCAGGTGTGTCTTGTACCAGGTGTGACTTGTACCTGGTGTGTCTTGTTCCAGGTGTGACTTGTACCAGGTGTATCTTGTACCAGGTGTATCTTGTACCAGGTGTGTCTTGTACCAGGTGTGACTTGTACCAGGTGTATCTTGTACCAGGTGTGTCTTGTACCAGGTGTGACTTGTACCAGGTGTGACTTGTACCAGGTGTGTCTTGTACCAGGTGTGACTTGTACCAGGTGTGCCTTGTACCAGGTGTGTCTTGTACCTGGTGTGTCTTGTACCAGGTGTGTCTTGTACCAGGTGTGTCTTGTACCAGGTGTGACTTGTACCTGGTGTGTCTTGTACCAGGTGTGGCTTGTACCAGGTGTATCTTGTACCAGGTGTATCTTGTACCAGGTGTGTCTTGTACCAGGTGTGACTTGTACCAGGTGTATCTTGTACCAGGTGTGTCTTGTACCAGGTGTGACTTGTACCAGGTGTGCCTTGTACCAGGTGTGTCTTGTACCAGTGTGTCTTGTACCAGGTGTGTCTTGAACCAGGTGTGTCTTGTACCAGGTGTGTCTTGTACCTGGTGTGTCTTGTACCAGGTGTGTCTTGTACCAGGTGTGCCTTGTACCAGGTGTGACTTGTACCAGGTGTGCCTTGTACCAGGTGTGTCTTGTACCAGTGTGTCTTGTACCAGGTGTGTCTTGAACCAGGTGTGTCTTGTACCAGGTGTGTCTTGTACCAGGTGTGTCTTGTACCAGGTGTGACTTGTACCAGGTGTGTCTCGTACCAGGTGTGTTTTTTACCAGGTGTGTCTTATACCAGGTGTGTCTTGTACCAGGTGTGTCTTGTACCAGGTGTATCTTTTACCAGGTGTGTCTTGAACCAGGTGTGTCTTGTACCAGGTGTGTCCTGAACCAGGTGTGTCTTGTACCAGGTGTGTCTTGTACCAGGTGTATCTTGTACCAGGTGTGTCTTGTACCAGGTGTATCTTGTACCAGGTGTGTCTTGTACCAGGTGTGTCTTGTACCAGGTGTGTCTTGTACCAGGTGTGCCTTGTACCAGGTGTGACTTGTACCAGGTGTGTCTCGTACCAGGTGTGTTTTTTACCAGGTGTGTCTTATACCAAGTGTGTCTTGTACCAGGTGTGTCTTGTACCAGGTGTGTCTTGTACCAGGTGTATCTTTTACCAGGTGTGTCTTGAACCAGGTGTGTCTTGTACCAGGTGTGTCCTGAACCAGGTGTGTCTTGTACCAGGTGTGTTTTGTACCAGGTGTATCTTTTACCAGGTGTGTCTTGTACCAGGTATGTCTTGTACCAGGTGTGTCTTGTACCAGGCGTGTCTTGTACCAGGTGTGTCTTGTACCAGGTGTGTCTTGTACCAGGTGTGTCTTGAACCAGGTGTGTCTTGCACTAGGTGTCTTGAACCATGTGTGTCTTGTTCCAGGTGTGACTTGTACCAGGTGTGTAATGAACCAGGTGTGTCTTATACCAGGTATGTCTAGTACCAGGTGTGTCATGTACAAGGTGTGTCTTGTACCAGGTGTGTCTTGTACCAGGTGTATCTTTTACCTGGTGTGTCTTGTACCAGGTGTGTCTTGTACCAGGTGTGTCTTGAACCAGGTGTGTCTTGTAGCATGTGTCTTGAACCAGGTGTGTGTTGTACCAGGTGTGTCTTGTACCAGGTGTGTAATGAACCAGGTGTGTCTTATACCAGGTATGTCTTGTACCAGGTGTGTCGTGTACCAGGTGTGTCTTGTACCAGGTGTGTCTTGTACCAGGTGAATCTTTTACCAGGTGTGTCTTGTACCAGGTGTGTCTTGTACCAGGTGTGTCTTGTACCAGGTGTGTCTTGTACCAGGTTTGTCTTGTACCAGGTGTGTCTTGTACCAGGTGTGTCTTGAACCAGGTGTGTCTTGTACCAGGTGTGTCTTGTACCTGGTGTGTCTTGTACCAGGTGTGTCTTGTACCAGGTGTGTCTTGTACCAGGTGTGTCTTGTACCAGGTGTGTCTTGAACCAGGTGTGTCTTGTACCAGGTGTGTCTTGTACCTGGTGTGTCTTGTACCAGGTGTGTCTTGTACCAGGTGTGATTTGTACCAGGTGTGTCTCGTGCCAGGTGTGTTTTTTACCAGGTGTGTCTTGTACCAGGTGTGATTTGTACCAGGTGTGTCTCGTACCAGGTGTGTTTTTTACCAGGTGTGTCTTATACCAGGTGTGTCTTGTACCAGGTGTGTCTTGTACCAGGTGTGTCTTGTACCAGGTGTGTTTTTACCAGGTGTGTCTTGTACCAGGTGTATCTTTTACCAGGTGTGTCTTGTACCAGGTGTGGCTTGTACCAGGTGTATCTTGTACCAGGTGTGTCTTGAACCAGGTGTGTCTTGTACCAGGTGGGCCTTGTACCAGGTGTGACTTGTACCAGGTGTGCCTTGTACCAGGTGTGTCTTGTACCAGAGTGTCTTGTACCAGGTGTGTCTTGAACCAGGTGTGTCTTGTACCAGGTATGTCTTGTACCTGGTGTGTCTTGTACCAGGTGTGTCTTGTTCCAGGTGTGCCTTGTACCAGGTGTATCTTGTACCAGGTGTGTCTCGTACCAGGTGTGTTTTTTCCCAGGTGTGTCTTATACCAGGGGTGTCTTGTACCAGGTGTGTCTCGTACCAGGTGTGTCTTGTACCAGGTGTGTCTTGTACCAGGTGTGACTTTTACCAGGTGTATCTTGTACCAGGTGTGTCTTGTACCAGGTGTGACTTGTACCAGGTGTGCCTTGTACCAGGTGTGACTTGTACCAGTGTGTCTTGTACCAGGTGTGTCTTGAACCAGGTGTGTCTTGTACCAGGTGTGTCTTGTACCTGGTGTGTCTTGTACCACGTGTGTCTTGTACCAGGTGTGTCTTGTACCAGGTGTGACTTGTACCTGGTGTGTCTTGTTCCAGGTGTGACTTGTACCAGGTGTATCTTGTACCAGGTGTATCTTGTACCAGGTGTGTCTTGTACCAGGTGTGACTTGTACCAGGTGTATCTTGTACCAGGTGTGTCTTGTACCAGGTGTGACTTGTACCAGGTGTGACTTGTACCAGGTGTGTCTTGTACCAGGTGTGACTTGTACCAGGTGTGCCTTGTACCAGGTGTGTCTTGTACCAGTGTGTCTTGTACCAGGTGTGTCTTGAACCAGGTGTGTCTTGTACCAGGTGTGTCTTGTACCTGGTGTGTCTTGTACCAGGTGTGTCTTGTACCAGGTGTGCCTTGTACCAGGTGTGACTTGTACCAGGTGTGCCTTGTACCAGGTGTGTCTTGTACCAGTGT
Source organism: Procambarus clarkii (assembly GCF_020424385.1). NCBI lineage: Eukaryota > Metazoa > Arthropoda > Malacostraca > Decapoda > Cambaridae > Procambarus > Procambarus clarkii. The sequence continues at coordinate 4,917 of NW_025560484.1, forward strand.
GTCTTGTACCAGGTGTGACTTGTACCAGGTGTATCTTGTACCAGGTGTGCCTTGTACCAGGTGTGACTTGTACCAGGTGTGCCTTGTACCAGGTGTGTCTTGTACCACTGTGTCTTGTACCAGGTGTGTCTTGAACCAGGTGTGTCTTGTACCAGGTGTGTCTTGTACCTGGTGTGTCTTGAACCAGGTGTGTCTTGTACCAGGTGTGCCTTGTACCAGGTGTGACTTGTACCAGGTGTGCCTTGTACCAGGTGTGTCTTGTACCAGTGTGTCTTGTACCAGGTGTGTCTTGAACCAGGTGTGTCTTGTACCAGGTGTGTCTTGTACCTGGTGTGTCTTGTACCAGGTGTGTCTTGTACCAGGTGTGTCTTGTACCAGGTGTGTCTTGTACCTGGTGTGTCTTGTACCAGGTGTGTCTTGTACCAGGTGTGCCTTGTACCAGGTGTGATTTGTACCAGATGTGTCTCGTACCAGGTGTGTTTTTTACCAGGTGTGTCTTATACCAGGTGTGTCTTGTACCAGGTGGGTCTTGTACCAGGTGTGTCTTGTACCAGGTGTGTCTTGAACCAGGTGTTTCTTGTACTAGGTGTCTTGAACCAGGTGTGTCTTGTACCAGGTGTGACTTGTACCAGGTGTGTAATGAACCAGGTGTGTCTTATACCAGGTATGTCTTGTACCAGGTGTGTCATGTACAAGGTGTGTCTTGTACCAGGTGTGTCTTGTTCCAGGTGTATCTTTTACCAGGTGTGTCTTGTACCAGGTGTGTCTTGTACCAGGTGTGTCTTGAACCAGGTGTGTCTTTTACCAGGTGTCTTGAACCAGGTGTGTCTTGAACCAGGTGTGTCTAGTACCAGGTGTGTAATGAACCAGGTGTGTCTTATACCAGGTATATCTTGTACCAGGTGTGTCATGTACCAGGTGTGTCTTGTACCAGGTGTGTCTTGTACCAGGTGTATCTTTTACCAGGTGTGTCTTGTACCAGGTGTGTCTTGTACCAGGTGTGTCTTGTACCAGGTGTGTCTTGTACCAGGTGTGTCTTGTACCAGGTGTGTCTTGTACCAGGTGTGTCTTGAACCAGGTGTGTCTTGTACCAGGTGTGTCTTGTACCTGGTGTGTCTTGTACCAGGTGTGTCTTGTACCAGGTTTGTCTTGTACCAGGTGTGTCTTGTACCAGGTTTGTCGTGTACCAAGTGTGTCTTGTACCAGGTGTGCCTTGTACCAGGTGTGTCTTGTACCTGGTGTATCTTTTACCAGGTGTGTCTTGTACCAGGTGTGTCTTGTACCAGGTGTGTCTTGTACCAGGTGTGTCTTGTACCAGGTGTGTCTTGTACCATGAGCAGTCTGCTTGCCCATGAGCAGTCTGCTTGCCCACTTCTTCTGTTAGTCCGCTTCCTCTGCTCCTGTACACCCTCGTGGGCAGACCAGCTGGGCTGGTGGATAGAACTAGGTGTTTTAGTTCTATCCCAGAACCTTGGATAGTTGGTGTTGTCCACAAGTGCATCAGCGTCCTCTCATGGTTGGGTCTCAACTGTCTTACTGTAGTGAGCAGTGCAATACGTGTTGATAAGTTGGTTCAGGTGGCTGGAGCCCGAGGTTAACAGTCTGGCTGTTGCTCTCACCTAGTAAAACATACAAGCAACATGTGCCCATCCGTACATGTCTGGCTGTTTACTTATGTGTTCACACGCCTGTATATATATACACAAAGGTACTACGAGGATCTTAAACTGAGAGAAAGTATGACGATTGATGTAAGAAATATAAGCGGAAGCAGGAAACGCAAATGTATCGGAAAGAATGAAAAGAAATTACACCTACTCTGTATTGGTCAGCAACTGAAATGAACTGAAAAAAAAGAGGTTGCAGAAGTCACCTCCATATACAACGTTTGGGCCTTTGATTCGATCAAGAATTCAACCGTCAGAAAACTGTCGTTATAACACAACAAGAACTAGGAAGACTAGCAGGCGGGACATGGAGCTAGAGCCCACTTCCTTTGAGTCACTGATAGGTAAGCACTGAATGTTGTCAGCTTAAAGTGAAGATGAACTTCACAATGTTCACCATTCACGGAGCGGCCAAGTGCCATGGTAACATTTCCTGAACAAATAGGAGAGAAAGAGACGACTAATGGAAATGTAAAAATATCCTCGAAGCTTTTGTTAGACATTATGTGTTACTAATGGCGTTTGGACATTAGAGAAGTAGAGCACCACAAGGTATTAAATGTCGTCAATTTTTACTGCTCCAAGCTGCAAGGCAACAGTATTTTACTGTGTAAAGCTGTGAGACCCCTCGCTTGCTAGTGTTACCAGCGGGGTTATACCCTCCGAGGAGTGTTACCAGCTATCAAAAACGACCTTGAAAATGTTACCAGCCGCCAGGTACCATCTTAGAAGTGTTGCCAGATAGGAGCCTTCACGCGTCAGTCACTGTTACTTGATTAAGAAGCACCCATAACAGTGTTGGCAGGTGTGCCACCCTCCGTCCCGACCCTGGCATCTTGCCCTCCTGGCACCTCCTCACCACCTTCCCCCTCACCATTCATTTAATTTTCCACCCTCCCACAGCTCAATGCCTAGAGTTGGAACAGTTTTTCCCTCAGCTTTCACTCGTTTTGGGTTCGGTGTTCTGAGCGACATTACCGGGCTCGTACCAGCTCCCGCGACACGCATAGTACACATGGCGTGACCTTATTGCTGAGGCTTCCTCATGGCGTGACCTCATCACTGCTGAAGCTTCCTCATGGCGTGAGCTCATCACTGCAGCTTCCTCATACGTGACCTCATCACTGCTGAAGCTTGCTCATGGCGTGACCTCATCACTGCAGCTTCCTCATGGCGTGACCTCATCACTGCAGCTTCCTCATACGTGACCTCATCAATGCTGAAGCTTCCTCATGGCGTGACCTCATCACTGCAGCTTCCTCATGGCGTGACCTCATCACTTCTGAAGCTTCCTCATGGCGTGACCGCATCACTGCTGAAGCTTCCTCATGGCGTGACCGCATCACTGCTGAAGCTTCCTCATGGCGTGACCTCATCACTGCTGAAGCTTCCTCATGGCGTGACCGCATCACTGCTGAAGCTTCCTCATGGCGTGACCGCATCACTGCTGAAGCTTCCTCATGGCGTGACCTCATCACTGCTGAAGCTTCCTCATGGCGTGACCGCATCACTGCTGAAGCTTCCTCATGGCGTGACCTCATCACTGCTGAAGCTTCCTCATGGCGTGACCTCATCACTGCTGAAGCTTCCACATGGCGTGAGCTCATCACTGCAGCTTCCTCATGGCGTGACCTCATCACTGCTGAAGCTTCCTCATGGCGTGACCTCATCACTGCAGCTTCCTCATGGCGTGACCTCATCACTGCAGCTTCCTCATGGCGTGACCTCATCACTGCTGAAGCTTCCTCATGGCGTGACCGCATCACTGCTGAAGCTTCCTCATGGCGTGACCTCATCACTGCTGAAGCTTCCTCATGGCGTGACCTCATCACTGCTGAAGCTTCCTCATGGCGTGACCGCATCACTGCTGAAGCTTCCTCATGGCGTGACCTCATCACTGCTGAAGCTTCCTCATGGCGTGACCTCATCACTGCTGAAGCTTCCTCATGGCGTGACCTCATCACTGCTGAAGCTTCCTCATGGCGTGACCTCATCACTGCTGAAGCTTCCTCATGGCGTGACCTCATCACTGCTGAAGCTTCCTCATGGCGTGACCTCATCACTGCAGCTTCCTCATGTCCTGATGAATTACTACAGTTCGAGCAGTTTCTTCAACGCTTCCTCCTGTACAAAATACAAAGTAATTAAGTGTGGTGCTCATAACGGGTGACTATACACAAGGCGGCACACAGCAGAAGAAATCCCTCACTTGCTCTAGTGCTCTTGGGAGGTGATGATCTTTGGTGTATTTAAATACTCCGAAATTACCATCTCTTTTAAGGGTCTGAGCGGGTGGTGGAGAGGGTTAAGGCGTACCTGTTATGCCAGTTGCTGGAAGGCTTCTGTGCTGGCTAGGGTTCGAGTCTCCTGGTGGGAAAGTGTTCTAAAGTTGTATACTTAACTCTCGTGTTTAGAAGAGTTGTGCCTTAAGCATAGACACTGTGTCTTCCCATATTAACAGGGACTTGATGAAATTAACGTCTAAATGACCCCTCACTTGCTCTAGTGCTCTTGGGAGGTGTTGATCTTTGGTGTATTTAAATACTCCGAAATTACCATCTCTTTTAAGGGTCTGAGCGGGTGGTGGAGAGGGTTAAGGCATACCTGTTATGCCAGTTGCTGGAAGGCTTCTGTGCTGGCTAGGGTTCGAGTCTCCTGGTGGGAAAGTGTTCTAAAGTTGTATATATATATATATATATATATATATATATATATATATATATATATATATATATATATATATATATATATATATATATATATATATATATATATATATATATATATATAATATAAATATAAATGTTGAGTCATTATTGGAGGACTCAACCATCCGTGTGGGAAGGTCTAGCTCAGAATATGAATAATAATAATTTCAAAATTACGAAGGACCATCCTTTTTTATTTTAAAAAGGGAAAATAAATGAAACAATTGATATTGAGATAAATTTAAGAACCAGTGCCTATGGATTTTATAAGAATTAATGTTATGAAATAAGTATCCTAAGTGAACTGTATATTACAACTAATTTAACTGAGCAGACTCGCACACATTCTTTGGGGGTTAATGTAGTGCAAATAACTAATGCGTTAAGTGCACCATAAATCCAATACTATTGTGTATCAAAATTATGAGAATAAATTACGAAATTTAATAATAAATCTCATGGTGAATATAAATGGTTAGTAAGACATGTGATCTTATATTAAAGATCAATATTAACTAAATGTTAGTAAATACTACTAATAATTGACAGCGTGTTAGCTGTGTGGTAGAAATAGGTGTACGTGTCAGAGGTCAGTCACATCCACATGCTGGTCGTAACATGCTGTCCTGGACCACGCGGGGAGGGGAAGGTTATCTCTCCTCTTGTCACTGTGGCTCCACCTCAAACCACAGTTAATATGTAAAGGATG